>PVKS010040402.1:0-16649 GCA_004027875.1 Aplodontia rufa | reverse complement strand
CCACAATATCTCTAAAAAAGGATTATGTTGTATAGCATTACATCTTATCTGGATTTAACACATGATAATAGACCAACTTTCTCACTGGCCAGGGTCTAGTCCCCACCTCCACAGATGAGTGGAGACAATCGACCATTAGTTCTCTGGGTTAAGCTGATTTTACTCAGCATAATTTCTTCCATAGCCATCCATTTACCTTTAAAGGCTACAATATCATTGTTTCTAATTGCTGTGTAAAATTCCATGGCATAAATGTACCACAGTTTATGGATCCATTCATCCAGTGAGGGACATCTGGGTTGTTTCCATAGTCTAGCAATAGTAAATTGACCTGCTATGAACATCGATATTGCTGTGTCACTATAATGTGCTGATTCTAAATCCCCTGGAAAGATTCCCAGGAGTGGAATAGCAGGGTCATATGGTGGGCTCATCCCTAGTTTTTTGAGGATTCTCCACACTGCTTTCCAGAGGGGCTGTACCAGTCTGCAGCTCCACCAACAGTGTGCTAGTGTGCCTATCTCTCCACATCCCCTCCAGCATCTATTATTGTTTATTTTCTTCATCTTTGCCAATCTGACTGGCGTAAGGTGATATCTTAATGTGGTTTTCATTTGCATTTCTCTGATTACTAGAGATTTAGAGCACTTTCTCATGTTATTCATTGGCTTGATCAATGTCCTCTGGTGAGAAGTTTCTCTTACCAATAACAAGAAATAACACTTAATTTTAAAGCCAAAAACCAAAGTAGATAGCCATTTCATCTTCCCTTTTACAGTTAGAGTAATGGTTCTCAGAGTACTGGCATAGTAGGAAGTCAAAGGAGCAAATAGAATATAAGTTTAGATCCTGCGAATGCATTAAAGTTTTTTAAATGAAAACGATAATTACTACAGTAAAAGACTCAACATAGCTGGCTTTATAAGATTTTATTTTGTGTATTTATCCATAGTGCTGAAAAAAGAGCATCAGATTTTATAAACCTCAGGTAAACATTTAGACTTTCTCAGAGAAAGTAAAATCAGAGAAGAATTTCATGTAATAAAATACAAATTGTATCTTTGAAGTGAAATGTTTCTCGTTTGACCACACTTTAAAATCGTTTGCAACTGAATCAAGAAATGGCAGAGTAAGCCATTAAAAATTCCTGGGTACATTTAGTTTCAAATTAAAGATAATTAGCCTTTGGGAGGGTTTATCTATTACAAAATGAAAGTATCTTTATTTAGAGCAGTTTTTTTTTTCCAGTTGTGGTTTCCAACCTATTAGTGAGTTGTGAAATCAATTTAGTGGGTTATGACCAATATTTTTTTAATAAAATAGGATTAAAAAATCTTAAATGTTAGAATGCATCACAAATTATAATATTATTCCCTAGAAACTTTTATTTCAATAAATATATTTGTATGTACATACATGTCACAATAATAAACATTTCTTCTTGTGTATTACAGACAAAAAGAGCTTGAAAAACTGATTTAGGACAGTGACATTCAGCTTTTCATCACTATGACCAAGAATAACTTAGAGGAGGAAAAGTTTATTTGGGGTTCATGGTTTGAGAAGTTCAGTTCCTGGTTGCCTGACTGCATTGCTTTGGGCCTGAGGTGAGGTAGATCATCAGGGCAAAAGGGTGTGGCAGGGGAAAGCAGCTCAGGCCATGACACCAGAAGCAAAGAGAGACTCCCCTCAGCCGAGACAAAATATATATCCCAAAGGCCCAATGACCCACCTCCTCCAGCCATGCCCTACCTGCCTATAATTACCACCCAGTTAACCCTATTGGGGGTTAATTAACTGATTATGTTAAGATTCTTATAAACCAATCATTTCACCTCTAAACTTTATAGCACTTTTCCACACATGAGCTTTTGGGGACACCTAATATCTAAATCATAACAAAACCGTAAAAAAAAAACTGCCTCTAGTGACCTAATTCCTCTACCCGTTCCCCACCTAACTACAGTTACTACCCAGTAATCCATTCATAGTAATCCATCAAATGGATTCATCCACTGATGAGATTACAGCTACCACGATCTGATCATTTCACCTCTGAAATTTCTGCATTGCCACATGAGTTTCTCAGGGAACACCACATATCCAGACCATAACAAGGGCAGTCTAATTGGCTTCTGCTGTTTAAAAAAAAAATAAGAGCTGAAAATTGCATTAAATTATTCTGCCTTATTTGTCCTACACATAGCTGAAGTGGCCTCTTTAAAATGATACCCTGCCTTCTTCTCGGCTTTACTTTCATTTCTTTTGTCAGTGGTTCTCAAAGCACTGTCAGTGGACCCATGGGCATCCCCAAGAGTCTTTCGAGGAAGCTACCAGTTCAGTACTGTTTTCATAACAGACTAGGATATTTTTTGGTTTTCACTGTGCAGATATTTGCATTGGTGGTGCAAATAAAAAAAATTTTTTTCCTGGGTAAGATGGGTAAAACAGCACCATCTAAGACAGCAGAACGAAATTGCACTCGCAGTGAGGTATATATCTCTGCCATGCACCCACAGACTTTTCTTAAAGTGTCAATTCACTTAACAGTGATGCTGATTAAAAAGTATTCATTTTACTAAGTGTTGACCCTTGAGCACATATCATTTTGATAGGCCATGGAAGGAAAGGAGAAATTTTCATAAAGACCTCAGTGTATACTGGTTATGATTTTGACTTAAGAAAAATCGTGTGTGTGATTATTTGAGTTGTGAGCTGAACTGGTTTCTGTTTTTAAAAAAATGAAATCCCATTTTTACTTGAAAACAAACTATGATTATTCAGATATGGGCATTTGGCAGACATTTTCCCTAATATGAACAAAGTAAGACTATCACTTCATGGAAAACAATTGAAAGTATTTATTGCCAATAATAAAATTCCAGCTTTCAAGTGAAATGAGAATTTGAGAAAACTTGACAAGATACCAATACTTAAAGAATTTATGATGAAATCAGTGATGGTATTAATGAAAGTGATTATTTGATATTGAAATGTGTCAACATTTGGAAGATCTGCATAACTCAGCGAACTGATATTTTCCAAATGACCAATGCTTGATACAAGTACAAGAGGGACCAAAAACTGTTCATGCAATGGAGGACAAAAGTCTTCCATATGGTTTCAGAAACCAACTGTTAAGAAAGTACTTCTTGTCAAGCTTTGGTGTTAAATTAGAAAGGAGTAACCACAATTATCTAAAAAGGCTGTGAAAATACTCCTCTGTTCCAGTTATAGATTTGTATGAGGCCAAATTTTCTTCATCTGCTTTAACCAAAACAACGTATCCCATCAGATTGGACCCGTGAGCAGACATGGAAGGCCAGCTGTTTCCCATTAAGCCAGACATTAAAGAACCTTACAAAAACGTAAAATGATGCCACTCTTCTCACTAAAATTTTCATTAAAAGTTTATTATGCATGTTATTAAGCAATGGGCTTATGATTTTCATGAAGAAATACATTTTAAATTTATTTCTTAAATTTAACTCTAATACTGCAAACATTAATTAGCTGTAACTCACATAAACAAAAGCTCTTTGGAGTCTTCAGTCATTTTTGAGATTATTAAGCAGTCCTGAGAAGAAAATATTTGAAAAGCATTTTTCTAGGACTTATTCATTTCTCTCTCAAAAATCTAAACCTGTGAATCACATTCTTGAACTCTGAGTAAAGAATCAATTGTGTTATTTAAGAAAAGCTTAACTATTAGGTATGGCTTAGGGATACATGAAGCCATTTCTGGGTTTAAAAAAATGAATTTCCTAACTGAAGAATATTTAATATATATATCATATGATAGGTAAGGATGATTTAAGGACCTAAAACAAACCATTAATGTTTTCTCCCCTGCTGACCTTGAGGTTAAAGTCTTTTCTTCTAATTATTATACTGTCAAGCTAGATGCTAATGTATAAACATAACTTTTACTCATCAAGAGAAGCCACAACTCTAATCTGACATTTTAAATGCCTCATCCTGTGTGAGATGTATATCACACAGTGCAAAATGCCTGCCACCACAGTCCTTCTTGATGAAATGCCAGTGTGAGGACCCAGGCACCCATGCCCCAGAACATTCCTGAACAGATGGTATCCTGCAGTGAAAGTTCCAATGAAATCTACATGACTTAATTACATCCATCACACCGAAAATCAAATTCTATGCCAATGGTACATGGCTCTTGGAGCTTATTTTACAAACATTAACTAATTAATCTGCAAAACATCCATAAGAGGCAAGGCATAAAGATATATGAGCTGACAACCTAATTATGTCTAATTATTCATAAGCTTTCCCCTTTCCAAGTATTTTCTATTGCCAGTTCAGAGAAGTGGGTCGGCTACGTTCTTAAATCAGATGTGGAAATCAACTATCTGTTATTCCCTCCAGAATTCTTTTGCTATAGAGCACCTACATTTCCCTCGTGTAAGAGATCAAGCTGTACCATTAACCAGAGAACAGTTCACAGAAACTCAAAAGCCTGTACACCTTAATCTAGAGCTGAACTAACAGTTCTGTCTTAAATACGTTCTTTGTTCCTTTTTTACTCCTAATTAATTTTGATGATCATCCCTCAATGGCTTTGACCACTCTTCTTTCTAGAGTACCTTTCTGATGTAAAGATACTCCTAGGCACAGGGCCTAACATCTGTGCAGTTTCTTCCCCCCAAATTTTGCAACCAATAGGCCAAAGTTGCTTTCTCTCCTCTCTTAAGTCCTTCTTCAGTTTCTTCACGCTCTCAGCATTTCCTCATTTCTCATTCCACGACAGATTCAATTTGGTTTCATCCAGTAAACCCATTTTGGTTCATACATTTTCTCTTCTGCAACAAGACAAGCTTTCAAAATGTAAGCCAGGTATTCACAAACATTGCCAGGGGGCATACTGGTAAGTGGGATGTTGCCACTTGTGAAAAAAAGATATCATGTATTTATGTTTAAAATGCATAGATTATGTCCAAAATGGGAAATGAATACCAGTTGTTAAGTGAGCTGTATTAGGGCTCTCCAGAGACACAATACAACAGGGTGCATATTAAGTGTGTGTGTGTGTGTGTGTGTGTGTGTGTGTGTGTTCATGTGTGCACACACTTCTGTATTTTACAGAGAGAGGTTTATGTTATGGAGTTAGGTCACAAGACTGTGGATCCTTATAAGTTTAAAATCTGGAGAACAGGCCAATGGCTGGAAATTCTGGCCAGAGCCTATGGTGTGGTCTTGAGTCCAAAGGCAATCTGGAGGCAGAATTCTCTCTTCTAGGGGAACCTCAGTCTTTCCTCTTAAGGCCTTTAACAGATTGAATGAGGCTCGCCCATGTTATGGAGTATAATCTGCTTTACTGAAAGTCTTCTGGTTTAATTGTCAATATCATCTTTAAAAAACACCTTTGCAATAACATCTAGACTTGGCCCCACAGCTTCACCAAGGTGACAGACACAGCTGACCATCACAAGGGCCGACCACGTGAGAGAAAGCATTTAGGGTGAAAACATTTTTTCATTTTTGTAATCCTCCCAACCAAAGTACCTTCTCTACTAGGAACTTATTCATTATTTCCTTGGTGGTAAAGTTAATGAAAGTGTGCTAGACTTGTGTTTCCAATAAAGTTATGAGCTTGCGGGACAATATTTCTCTGCATTTCCTGTAACTAAAGCAATCACATAAGCCAAATTTCCAGGGTAGTACTGACTTCAAGTGCTCTGTCCCATTATTACACCATCATGTGTCCTGGTTTTTAGTTTTAGAAAGCAGGGTTACCATACCTCTAACAGGTAGTTGCATCTGAATACAGACTATAAATCTCAATAAACACTTACTGATTGAAATGGAATTTCCAGCCAGTGGATATTTTGTTTAAAATATGACAAAATACTACTGGGGGAAATTATCATTTATTTCTGAGACATAAAATGCAATCTGCTTGTGTTTTAAATGTTCCATGTCCAGTTTTCAGGGTGTGGTTATAACGAATTGCTGAGCCAATATGAAGTAAGATACTTGGTAATCAAGGACAAGTTTAAACAGTATTGAGCTGCTTCTTCTTCTTCTTCTTCTTCTTCTTCTTCTTCTTCTTCTTCTTCTTCTTCTTCTTCTTCGTCTTCTTCTTCTTCTTCTTCTTTTTTTAGAGTGAATCAACTTGCAGGTAATGTATCCAAGGAGTACAAAGAAAGGGTGGGACATATTTAGAGAAAGAAAAGTCCTAGATTATGGGTTCTCTATGCAGATAATAAAATCATATGCCTTTGATAGGAGGGTTGAACTTTCTACCACCTAAGAAGATAGTAGAATCTAAGAATAAATACAACATTATCTTTTTTCCAAATAAAAATTACTTGGAACTTCTCTAGATCACAGGAATTATTTTTCTACTTCATAATATGATGTAATTTTTCAAACTGCTGATTTGTTCCAAATTGATATCTCCAAAGAGTACAAATTATACCACTTGGAATTTCGATAGCCCTGGTGAAAATTTCAAGTTATTACTTAAAAACGAGGGATGAATTATCTTCAAGGAAGCCAAAAAGTGTGTGAACCAAAAGCCTTCAGAGTCAAAAACTTAGCAAGACTTAGTGTCAGCTTGGGTACAATGGTGAAGATGTGGGAAGAATGAAAGATGTCTTATCTGTGGTAGGAGTCTGAAATAATGCTCATCCCATTTTTAAAGTCATAAAAACCAAGACAGTTTCATATACATATATATTTTTTTCAAAGTGGAGAGAGAGAGAAAAAAAAGAGAATCAATTTTATTGAATTTTTCATCTGGCCTTTGTTTCTCTGACACTTATTTGTGTATGTGTTGCTAGGGTTTGAACCCGAGTCTTCTTGCATTCCAGGCAAGTGATCCAACCTCTAAGCCACCACTCTAGTCCCAGTTTAGAATTATAGAAGAATAGAAGAATGAAGGTGTAAAATAATATTGAACAAGTGGAATTTAATGGAAGTGTGGAAATACCCTGCAAACAGCTGGAAATATAGAACAAAAATGCAGGTGAAAAATCAGAACCAGAGCTGACGTTTCCAGGATCTTCATTATTGTAGAATTTAAATATTTCCAGACTATTGACCATGATTATCCCTGGCCACCATCACATCTCTCCCAAGCCATAGATTTACACTCCTTGAACTCCAGCCACATGTGATTTGCAGCTCCTTCGGGGCATGCGCACACTCTTCCCTTCCCCTTCCCCTCAACCCACACCCCAACCTCAATCTTCAGGTCTCACATTATATGTTGCTTCCCTGAATGCCCCATTACACACGCCACACACACACACACACACACACACTCCAGGGCTAAACACCTAGTATGTACTTCTCCTGTTTTACTGGGTAAGATTCTGCTTACTCATCTGCCCATCCCACTCAAATTTAAGTTTCCCCAGAGCCAGAAGATATACCCTTCCTGCGCATTATTGATTTTGTAATTCCGTTACATGTAGTAAGCTCTCAAGAAAATGAATGAACAAACGAATTATCAGAGACCGTTAAACACAAGCAAAACCACACTGGACAAAGCTCTCCAAAGGTATGTCAGAAAAAGAAAAAGGCTGTGGTTCCCTATTTCAGATAATGAGCTTGAAAGTGTTTGGAAATGTTAATCCCCTGTAGTGTGTGTGTATCTTGTCAACAAATGTTTTGGGATTTTGATGTTTTGCGTTCTGATGCATGTTTTTCTGACAAAGTGAGTAAGGTAAATAAAGCACATCCCTGTGGGCAGTGGACAAGTCTTCCAAGAAGTCAGAGCTATTCTCCTGAGCAGCCACCTGGGGAAGAAGTGGGTCCCTAGACAGGAAGTGAGCTGAGCAGTGATTGTGCTTTCTTGGCCTAGAGCTGTGCTTTCCCATAGAGCAGCCACTAGACCCAAGTGGCTACTGAGCGTTTGAAATGTGCTGTTCTGAACTGATACATGTTCCAAGTCTGAAATTCATACCAGATTTCAAATTTAATACACAAAAGTAATAGATTTTATATTGATTACAAGTCAAACATGAGCATGTTTTAGATATAGCTGGTAAAATAAAATGAAAATTACTTTCAGCTATTTCTTTTTGCCTTTTGCGTTATGTGTGCAGATACTAAAATGTTTAAATTAACTGTATGGTGTGCTTTTTACTTCTAGTTGATCACACTGGCCTAGACTTAAGAGGAGTATATTGGGAAGTTGCTATGGTTTGGATCTAGAACGTCCCTCAAAGTCTCATGTGTTGAAATTTTGGTCCCCAAGGCAGCAATGCTCAGAGGTGGAGCTGTTGGGATATAACTGGATTTTGAGGGCTCAATCCTCATCAGTGGATCAAATCATTGATGGATTTATAATTCGATGGCACTATTAGGAGGTGGTGGAAACTGTAGGAGGTGGACCTAGTTGAAGGGACCAGGGGATCTTGGGGTCTATTTCTTGTCCCTGGACCCTTTCTCCCACTCTCCTTCTCTGCTCTCCAGCTACCTGAGCTGAGCAGCTTTCCTTTGCCACACCCTCCTTTTTGTCTTAGGCCCAAAGCAATGGAGCCAGTAGACCACAGACTGAAACCTCTGAAAATGGGAGCCAAATGAATCTTTCATCCTTTAAGTTGTTTTTCTCAAACGTGTTGTCTTAGAGATGGAAAGCTTACTAACATCGAGGTGTGGGATCTTAATAGGTGGGGCCTAGTGGGAGCTCTTTAGGTCATTGGGGCATGCCCTTGAAAAAGAATTTGGGGGGCTGGAGAGGTGGCTCAGCAGAAGAGTGCATGCCTGGCATATGTGAGGACACAGGTTCGAACCCCAGCACCATATACCTAAGTAGGTGTTGGAAAAACAAAAACCAGATTAAAAAAATAAATAAAATCCATTATGAAGATTAAATTCAGCTATTTCTTTTTGCCTTTTTCATTATGTATCTACTAAAATGTTTCTCTTTCTCTCTCCCTCAATCTCTCTCTTTAAAAAAGAAAAACCAAAACACAAACGAACAAACAAACCCCAAGGATTTGGGCATCTCAACCCTTTTCCTTTCCTTTGCTTCCATTCCACAACAGGCACCCATGATGTGCTGCCTCTCTCCAGGTCTAAAAGCAATGGAGTCAATCGATCATAAACGGCAGGCTCTGAAACTGTAAGCCAAAAATAAGCCTTTCCTTTTCATAAGTCAATTACCTCAAGTATTTTACTAAAGTAATGAAAAGTCAGTTAACATGTTATTTTTATTTGCTTTTTTACTGTGATTAAATGTGTTGTCTGTTGACTCTGGCTCAGGCGTGGCTAAGCATTTTTAATTTCTCTTGTGGAATTCTCATTAATCATCCATCAAATCAAGAACTATTATTATTCCTATAAAGAGGAGGAAACTGGGAATTAGGGAAGTGAAATAACTTGCCCAAGGCCACACAGCTGCTCCGGGATGAAGCCTGAAACTTGAGCTGAAGCCCAGGTCCGCCTGAGGGCCATGTGTCACAGCTGACCAGCACACTGCACTGTGTTTCCATGCAAGTAATAACCATCCCTGTGGATGCGGGTAAATGGGACAAGCAGGACATTAACTCGCTGCACGAAGACAAGGAGAGGGGTTTCTTTACTTGCTCTCCTTTGTTTTAAGCACGTGTACCACAGGAAGGACTTTCCCCAGGGTGCGTGCGTGAGTCGGTGGTGCAGCCATGGGTCTTGACTGACTTCACAGCTTTAGGAAGCTGTGTTTGGAAGAAGCCTGCCAGAGATGCAGATGACACTCCATGCTGATCCTGGAAAATTTCACACACAGTAAAAAATTCTAATTAGCAATCTGGGCCTAAAGCTGTTCCTGGAGGCTGCTCTCCAGGCATCAAGCTGTTCGGTGGCGCAGGTGCCACCCAAGCCACCCCTTGCTGTCCCTGCACACATATTTGTACTTTCTGCTTTCACCAGGGGTGTTTAGTATTCCTTTCATGCAGTCCCTCTGTCTGTCCCTACACTTGTTTCAGTCATGCCCTTCTATCAGTCCCTGCCCAAGTACCCAATGTCCTTGAAGCCTTTGTAGACCATGTCTTCTTTAGACAATGGCTGCTTGGGGCATTCTCTTATCAGGCAGGAGCACAGGAGCACAGAGAAATTTGAAATAGCAATGTCTCTGAAGGTTTTGGCCCAGAAAGGTCACACTGTCACTCCATCCACTTTCCATTGGCCAAAGCAAGTCCAACATGCCTGGGAAGATGCTTCCAGTGGGAGGAACGGGAGTCACTGAGCAATGGTTGGGCATTATCATGCAAATGTCTCTACATGTAGACACCTGAAAAACTGGGACCAATGATCATATATGCCCACTCCTTTCACCTTTGTGAACGAGGGATGTAAAGACAGATAGACAGACTGTGGCTATGATCTCACCATGTGAAGCTGATCTGAGGATGAAGCCCAGTCCCCACAATCATGTTCTTACATCCAGTGGCCAGGATCCATCCCACCTTTGCAGGTTTTAAGCATGACTTGTGGAATTGCCTTTGAATTGGGATCCTTTTGTTCACATTTCATGAAACCTAGCAAATATATTCTCTTACTTTTCAAGTGGTTCTTGTTGGCCTTTTGTTCTGCGCTTAACTCTTATCTTTCTAGAAAAGGTGTTGACAAACTGTGACCCATGGGCCAAATCTAACCAGCCTCCTGTTATTGTAAATAAAGTTTTATTGGAATACAGCAACAGCCATTTATTCACGAGTCATCTGTAGCTACTCCCACATGGCAATGGAAAGGAAGTTGTGACACTGATTATATGGTCCACAAAACCTAAAGTATTTACTAAGCCCTTTACAGAAGAAATTTGCTAACCACCACTCTAAAAGATGGTGGCTAATTTCTCTGGTCAATCTCAACCATCTGAGTGCTGATGACTTCCAAATCTTTTTCCTGGGCCCTTTGTGGAAATCTTTCCCCTGTGTACCTTTGTATAATTCTGCACATCCTTTTCTGCTTGAATGCCTCACAAGCTTCTCAAATTCAGAGTATGAAACTCAAACTGAACTCAGCCTTTCTGGGATTCATGCTGGTTGATTGGGTACTAGGTTGCGGAGGTTCAGTTTCATTGCTGTATAGCATTCCATCACCTAAATGTATCACACTATTCCTGCTGATGAACACTTGGTTTCCAGTTTTCTTGGTATTACAAAAGTGTTATTATTGTTGTACGTGTTCCCTCATGTCTGTGTGCAAACACTTATTTGGGGATATACCTAAGAGTGAAATTCATATACACATCTGCATCTTTACCAAATATTGCCAAACTCCAACATCTGTAGCATCAGCATTGAATACAAATTTCTACTGTTTAGCATCCTTATCAATGCACAGTATATAAATTTTTCTTTTTGCCAATCAGCAGGTATAAAAATAATTCTCATGGGGGTTTTAATTTGTATTTTTTTGACTATGGGTGAAATAGAAGTATTTTATATGATTGTTAGTCACCCCTTTTTATTTTAAAAAATGACTGTATGTTTTTGCCCATTTTTATAGAGGTTTGTATGATATTTTTTCTTTTTCTTTTTTATCTGTCTGGTTCTGGGACTGGAACCCAGGGCCCCATGCATGCTAAACAAGCACCCTGCCATTGAGTTATGTCCCCAATCTTCATTTTTTTCTTATTGATCTATAAGAATAATTCATATGCTCTGGATGTGACTTGTTTGTCAGTCACATGTGTGGCAAATAAATCTCAGTTTGTGACTTACCTTTTCATACTTTGTCCGTTGACTTGCAGCAGTCCTTAATTTTATTGTAATTGCATTTCTCAGTCTTTTCTTCTGTGGTTTGTATTAGTGCATCTGTTTAAGGAATCACTCCCTCTTCTAAGGTTACAAATAGTAATAGCCAGCACTTGAGCACTTCCTAAGATTTTGGTACTAATTATTCCCCTTCTACAGATAGATGATTTAAAGATTCAAAGAAATTAAGTGACTAAGCTGAGCATGTACAATGGTACATGCCTGCCAGCAGTTTCGATGGAAGCAGGAAGATCTCAAGTTCAAAGCCAGCCTCAGAAACTTATTGAGACCCTAAGCAACTTACTAAGACTCTGTCTCAAAATAAAAAAAATAAAAAGGGCTGGGGATATGGCTTGGTGGTTAAGTGCCCCTGGGTTCAACTCCCAGTACCTTCTCCCCAAAATTAAGCAACTAGATCAAAGTCATCCAGCAAAATAAGCAGTGGGGTCAGAATTTGAACACAGGCAGTCTGTCTTCATTATTTTCACCATAACAACTGCTAAACTACCTTCTTAGGGATTACCTCACAATGTTATTCAAAAAGAGTTCAAATTTTGCCCTTCTCTGGAACTGGCTTTTGTATGTGATGTGAGATTCTTGAATTAATCTTTACCTTATCACCTTAGACACTCAATAACTAGTGTTGATGGAGTCTTGCTAAGGATTTTTTAAAAAGGAGTTTATTTTATGCTGCAAGTGATAATTCCAAGCAAGGTGGGCAAATGTAACCCTGCTCAAGTTCATGATGAAGTCCAGCTTCAAATGATGTGGTACCAGACAGAATTCTTTGAATTAATCAAGGAGGACAGGCCTCCAGGTTGCAGCACTGAGGACAAGAGGTTCATCAAACACTTTTGGCATCCAGTAAAGTGAACAGGATATCCTCTGCAGAACCCTGCAAGAGACTGAGGCCACCACAAAGCACAGAACAGTCTCCACAGCTCCGCCTACACAGCTGGGACCAAAATAGTTCACAAGGCATTCCTTGCCGCCTCCTTGTGAACCTTGTGGGAAGGAACTCTGGTCACGAATCTTTCATTTCAGCCACCCACACACACTAGGACAGCAGCAGCCATGGCAGTGGCATGCTGGAATCCATTGAACAACACGTTGTAGGCTATACATCATGTCTTTCTGCAGTAAGTACTGTCTTCCTCCAAACTTAGAGGTTTTAAACAAATATAAAGAAACTGAAAACGATTTTTTTAAAGTAGAAAAATAAAGCGAGAACAAGTTGAGTATATCAGTGAACAGGGCCTGGATCATAAAGGGTCTCATTTGCCAGGTTAGAATCGGAGACATTTTAAACTGGAAAGGCCTACGATCTGTTCAGTATTTTGCTTGTTAGAGACTGCAAGACTACTTACAATCTGGCTGATAGAAAATACTGAAAAGAGTGATTATGCCAGGCTCTGCTGGTTCTCTCTGCCATCCCCACTCTAGCCT
Source organism: Aplodontia rufa (assembly GCA_004027875.1). Classification (NCBI taxonomy): domain Eukaryota; kingdom Metazoa; phylum Chordata; class Mammalia; order Rodentia; family Aplodontiidae; genus Aplodontia; species Aplodontia rufa. The sequence goes on along the minus strand of PVKS010040402.1, from coordinate 3,489 downwards.
TTTCTCCGTGGCTGGCAATGCTCACCTCCCACTTTCAAGGCTGGAAATGCCCAAGAATTACTTTCCCAGCCTCCCTTGCAGGTAGAGCATGGGCATGTGACCCAGTTCTGGCCAATAGGTCTTTCATTATTAATTGTTCACTGAATATTTTGGTGGCTTAAGCAAGAAACTAGGCAACTTCTGAGATGTCTTCTTTTTTTTTCTTCTGTAGCTGAAACGACTTTTTCTCACTTTCTTCTCTTGTTTGCACATTTCCCCTACGAAATAGCCACATCCTTCACTATTTGCTGCTAGGCAGCAATTCTTTTTTCTCCAAGGCCCCTTTCATGAAACTCTAAGCGCATTATTTAAGAAGAATCTCAGCTTTGTGTAAACAAAAGAATTCCAAGTCCCAGCCTTCAAGGAAACAACATGGAAACATGGAATTCGTAACACACAATTTGAAAACAGGTAAAACCAGAACATCTGGTTAGAGTCCTTAACATCATTCATTTCTCATTTCACATTTCTCTCCTGTCCTAAAATTTCAAATGCAGTAGCTGGCAACTGTTGAGTCTATTTCTTTCTTCTGGTCCTTTCTGAAGGAGAACCCATTCAGTCAGTAGAAGTCGGGATCCTCCAGCTACCAAGGGGGATTCCGTCCTGCATTCACTTTGTAGGAATCTCTCAAGTGCTGTCACTGAGATTTAATTGCTGGGATCTTTATTTGCACACGGTTCACAAAATCTTGGGGAAAATCTAACTTTTCCACATTCAAACACTTAAATCCATAAATGAGACTCTCTGGACAAGTCATGGAGAGCTGCAATTGCCAGGTAGAGTGGGGCGAACCTAGCTGCTTTGGGTTAGCCAATGGCCCCTTCCTTTCCCATTCAGGACAAAAAAAAAAAATAATAATAATAATAAAAAGCGCCCCTTAGGGCAGCAGGGCATTGGAGACCCTCTAATGCTCGCCGCGATAGGGGTGACAGCGGGCGCAGCCTGGCGTGGGGCTGCCCGGGGCTGGAGGGCGGCCGTGCGGGGCAGGGCTGGCGCAAGGGCGCCGCACCTGCCGCGGCGCGGGGGCGGGAGCCAGGTGGCCGCGGCGCGCCCGCCTCGCCGGGGCCCCGGGCAGGAAGTGGTTGCGGCGCTGCCTGCTGGCGGGGCGGCCCCGCGGGGAGGCGGCCGCAACCCGAGCCCGAGCGCGGGGAGCGAGACCTAATGGCGGCGCTGGCTCCCACGGGCCCCGGGGACGCCGCCCTGGACGAGCTGTCCCGCAACTTCACGTACTGGGCGCCAGATGCGGGCAACGGCTCCCTGTCGGGCGAGTGGTACCGCAGGAACCAGGTAAGGGCCGCCACCAGCGCTGCCCCGGGGACCAGGGCGGAGCCGCGGAGCCCGCCAGCCCCTCGCAGGCCGGGCGGAGACTGCGGGCACCTGTGCAGCTCGGCCGCCCTCCTGCCCACTCTTCAGAAGGACAGCGGCTGGGAAGCGCTCGTCTGCGATGGTGCCACACGTTGGCTCAGTTGTCTCCCATGTGTCAGGGCGGGGGACCCCTAGGCTCCTCCTGGACGCCAGCCACAGGCAGAGGACGCCCAGAGTGCGGCCCTGACCTCTGCAGGGCCTCGGGTCCCCAAGGATCCCGCCTCCTAAGTCCGAGCCCGCCCTCGGCTCCCAGAAGGATGCCAGGGGCGTGGGATGAATCTTCACTCATTTTCACCCCGGGATCCTGTCACATAAAAAAAAAAAAAATTAAAAAGTAAGACCCCTTTCTTAGACGCAGGAAGCTCGTTAAGGAAATCCAAATGTCACCTTTACGCAGAAGCTCTGGTGGTATGTCCCCAAGTGCCTCAGCATAGTGCTTCCATTTCCGAGTGAGGAACACTGATATCGCGTTGCCTGGCTCTCATTCTTCATCAGCTTCCCTTGGGAAAACATCAGTGTAAACAACACTGGTTTATGCTGGAAATGTACATTTAACAATATCAAAGGGGATCAGAGCTGCCATTTATTTTTGGCTGGCTCTAAGATTTAAAAGAAAGAAAGGAAGGAAAGAAGGGAGGAAAAGAAGAGCTCTGGCCAGCCATGCCTCTTTCAGCGATTATATTCTTTCAAGTGAGAGAAAGTGAGTTTGATGCAGTGGGTTTCAGGCTTCCTCCTGTTTTCCTAAGTGTTACTTTGTTCTTATTCTTCAAAAAAACCACGAATCTTTTTATTTTACAAAATTTTGTAAAATTTTGTTTAATATTTGTTGCTATTGGAGTAAGTGGGGGATTTGAACCAATATCAAAGGTCTAGATTCCTTTTATGCTTGAACAGTGTCTTGGATGTTAGTTTCTGAACTCAGATGACAATTTATTTGTATAAAGAATAAATAGTCATGTTCACCTTATAGATTTTCAACAGAGGGGAGAGTATTGTTTCAAGTCTGCTTTGCCACAAGAGATATTAAAATGGGAAAACTGGAGGGATTGAGAGACTTACCCTGTTTTCCCCCTTCCTTCCACCCACAGGAGTTACAAAGAAAAGGATCACATTTTATGGGAATTTCTTTTGAATACATCTGTTATACCACGCTTATACTAGAAACATTTCTAATAGCAGTTTAAGAATGAATTACCTCCTCTTGGTAAAGAAATTAGAGGGTTAGTGGATGTGACCTCCCATGGCATCATCCAAACAGAAGAAAACATTGTTTTCACAGTGGAACCATCTGCAATCATTAGTTATCTTTAACATTTCCTGGAATTCTTGATTGTCTTGGCTCCTGATACCCTAACACAATTATCATGTGACATTAAATTTGAGCAAATAGTGTTTGCAGGGCTTAACTTGTCTTTGACAGTGCATATTTGTACATGTTAGAAGGGCATGTCCTCTACATGCTAAATGAAGTTACTGAGCTGACATCTAAACTAGTGCTGGTTTGAAATAAGACTATATCAACTTTTTCAATTACTGTGCAAATTCAGACTTTTACCACTGTAGTATTTTTTCCTTTCAGTAATTGCTGAAAGGATAATTACTTTCATTTTTTTTTTAAAGAAAGAGGGACAGTGAGAGAGACAGAGAAAGAGGGAAACAACTTTAATTTTTCATATGGCCTTAGTTGCTCCAACACTCAGTTGTGTACATGGTGCTGGGGTTTGAACCCGGGTCCTCATGCTTGCCAGGCAAGCGTTGAAACCGCTGAGCCACCGCTCCAGCCCCAATTACTTTCATGTTAAGCAAGAGTAAAAATTGATTTTTAAAATCCATTCAACACACATTTTATTGAGTGTTGGCCAGGCCAGTAAAAATTAAATGGAGTCATCAAGCCAATGAATACATGAGAAAGTGCTCTAAATCATTAGTAATCAGAGAAATGCAAATGAAAACCACATTAAGATATCACCTTACACCAGTCAGAATGGCAAAGATGAAGAAAATAAACAACAATAGATGCTGGAGGGGCTGTGGAGAAATAGGCACACTAACACACTGTTGGTGGAGCTGTAGACTGGTACAGCC
>PVKS010040401.1:0-16654 GCA_004027875.1 Aplodontia rufa | reverse complement strand
ATGCTAGGCAAGTGCTCTGCCACTGAGCTAAATCCCCAACCCCCATCCTTAATTTTTTGAGGATTCTCCACACTGCTTTCCAGAGGAGCTGTACCAGTCTGCAGTTCCACTAACAGTGTGCGAGTGTTCCTATCTCCCCGCTTTTTGCTCTTGATTCCCCAATCTGAACCCAGAGCTCTCTTCCAGCATGTACATGGAGGCTCCTTTGGCCATTTTCTGAATCTGGTATGGCTTTATCTAATGGGATGAACCTGCCTAAAGAGATTAGCAAGATGTCTTATGGATCCCACTTTTAATCTGCAGTGTTCAGGCTACTGCTTGGCTGGGAAGGGTGCTGTAGAAACGACGCCCTGGACTTGCCCCTGCTGCCATTAGTGAATTAACAGGGGTGCCAGGATAGGGGACCCGACATGGGCAGCCCCCAGAGCAGCTCCCCGCAGCTTGGGCTGTCTGCACCCTTCTCCAGGCCCTGAGTGGTCAACTTCTGGGCTCACTCAGGTTAGCAGTGGGAGCTGTACTGTGGGAGGTTGCCTGGACAGCATTTGGCAAGCATGGCACTGCTGAAAGTCAAATTTGACCAGAAGAAGCGGGTCAAGTTGGCCCAAGGGCTCTGGCTCATGAACTGGCTCTCCGTGTTGGCTGGCATCATCCTTTTCAGCTTAGGGCTGTTTCTGAAGATTGAACTCCGGAAGAGAAGCGATGTGATGAATAATTCAGAGAGCCATTTGGTGCCCAACTCCTTGATAGGGATGGGAGTGTTGTCCTGTGTCTTCAACTCTCTGGCTGGCAAGATCTGCTATGATGCTCTGGACCCCACCAAATATGCCAAGTGGAAGCCCTGGCTGAAGCCATACCTGGCCGTCTGTGTCCTCTTCAACATTGCCCTCTTCCTTGTGGCTCTCTGCTGCTTTCTGTTGCGGGGCTCACTGGAGAACACCCTGGCACATGGGCTCAAGAATGGCATGAAGTACTATAGGGACACAGACACCCCTGGCAGGTGTTTCATGAAGAAGACCATTGACATGCTGCAGATTGAGTTCAAATGCTGTGGCAACAATGGCTTTCGGGACTGGTTTGAGATTCAGTGGATCAGCAACCGCTACCTGGACTTTTCCTCCAAAGAAGTCAAGGAGTAAGTAGCCTGTAGTCCTGGAGTCAGAATTATTTGGGGACACTCTGACTCCCTGTCCCTTCCAGTCCCTTTTCCTACACACTGGGTACACAACTTTCTACTGTGTATGAGAGGCATTAGGTTGGATCACATGAAATTGCTAGTCTCCTAGCTCCTTTGGCCTGTGAAAATGGCAACTTCATACAATTCAACTTAATGTTTGGCTGGGGTGGAAGAAGGTACCAAGTTATATAAGCTGCTTGATAGGAATCCCCAGGATGGAGATAACAGATAGGAATGTGTATATACTGTAGAGATTGGGTCATTCACAGCTCATATATGGAGACATTTTTTTGGGTACTTATTTCATTTAATCAAAGGAAGTGGATTCAGTCCCAGAGGTTTGAAATTCCTGGTAAGTTTCTTGGTTTTCCAACCTTTGACCCCTGAGCATTCACTCCCAAGGTATTTGTTCTTAAATATCCGAGAATCAATCCATGTTATTATCTCTATGGATATGGAATGGAGGATGGGAGCAGTCACAGCTCAGCTGTAGTTTTGGCTTGAAGCATTGAGCAGGTCACTTGCCACTGTGGGTCTTTGCTTGCCCATCTTTCAAATGAATACAGGTGATCTTGGCGCTTACCTCTTAGCTCTATGTATAGCACAGCATACAGAAAATGCTCATTAAATGCCTGTTGGTGTTTACTTCTTAAATCATGAAAGTGCAATATGATCAAGTATTTCTAAGATATTCTTGGTATATGTAAAAAGGAAATACTGTGGGGGCTTCGGGGAGGTGTTGGTGAGAAAGAATCTCGGCATTTGTGTTCCCAATGACAGCCTGTGCGCTGATGCCAACAGGCTGTTCCTCCCAGAAGACCTCCCATCACAGATCTGGAGGAATTGTCCAGGGAGCAGCAGCCTGCCCTAAGCCAGTGGCTCTCCCTCACCTCTGCTGGCCAACTCTCCACTATGCTGGCTGAGGCAGCAGTACAGTTGTTTATGCAGGTGGTTTTTCCTTTGAGCAATCCTGACAAGTCCAAGGGGGACTTGAACTGAGGTCTGGGGCACAGCAGCAGTGGGATGTGTTTGATGTCCAAATAATATTACTGACCTCAGAGGGCTAACTGAGCTGCTCCTCAGGTGGAAGGGAAGCCACAGTGAAGGTCACTGCTTGGGATTTTGTTTTCTCTGTGGATAGAGATTACTGCAACAAATCCCCAGCCGAGGAGAGGATTGTAAAGGGCTGTGCCCTTCCTAGATGACACGTCTGCAGGGACAGCAGAAGGTGGCATAATTTACATAAGTCACCCCAGGAGAGTGAGAAGCCAGAGGGAGAAGCAGAATTCCTGAGGGTTCTGTGAGAGACCAATGGCAGATCCAGCCTTTGTGAGCAAATCTTTGTCTTCTGCTTTGGATCAATCTCTGGTGAGGCATAAAACTCTCTCCGTAACCCCAAGTCCTTTTTTGTTCCAGAGTGGAGAAATTATCTAGATTGCTCTACTCTGAATGACCCAAGGATCCAAATTTCTCAGGCAAACATTTTGCTTGATTAAAATTACCTCAGTGCCCTATACCAACTTGTTGGTGTGATAGTATCCTGATTCTACCAACTTGGAGAAAACTTTGTTATCCACACACAAAAACATGATGATGATAATATTAAGAGGAACAAAAACAGGAAAATAAATTCAAACAAGATTCTCACCCACAAGTGATTGATGGCTTTAATTATTTCACATTTTCATCTGGTCTTAGCTCTGACATAATAACAGTGTAACCATAGAGCAACTGAGAGGTCCATTTTGTAATCGGATCGCATAATATTTGCATAATGTTTACAATGATCCTGTTTAATGGCTGCATACTATTTCACTGAATGAATGTGTACTCTTAGGCATTTAGGTTGTTCTTATTTACATCTGTTCTAACAATAGGATTAGCATCTTTGAGTTCTGTGTGTCTCTGTCTCTGTTCTTTTATTTCCCTTTGGCTAAGTTTCCAAGCAGGAAGTGTACCTGTTGGCTTTCTCTTGAGACAAAGCTGGTCTTAAGACACAATTTTAAGGGCTGGGGTGGTGGCTCAGAGGTTGGAGTGTTTGCCTGGCATGAGTAAGGGTGCGAGTTCAAACCCCAGTACCATATACACAATGAAGTGTCAGAGCAACGAAAGCCACATGAAAAACCAAATAAAATTGATTTTTTTCTTTCTCTCTCTCTCACTGTCCCTCTCTCTTTAAAAAAAAAAAAAAAAAGACACAATTGTAGAAGTGAAATATCTTTCTCCTTAAGAAAACTCCAATGATATCAGACCATAATGGAACTGCCTGAGCTTCTAAGGGTACAGCCCGGTGGAGTCACCTGTGCACAGACTCTTAAATTAATGGCCAGCAGCAATGCCTGAGAGGGAAGTGAGGCTCCTGGGGTTCTGTCCAGAAAGCTTCTTGGAGTTGTAGCTGCCTGGGGCCAGCACCTTGGATCCATTGCTGTGCACAGCTCTTACCTGTGGGGGAAAAAACTAGGAAAGAAAGGAATGAGAATGCAGAGGGATACTTATCTTTATTTCCAGGGACTCCTTCATTTAGGAGGACTAATAAGTTTATGGAACAAAACTGGCTCCCAACAACCTGACTTCTTGAAAAATAAAAAAAGCATAGTTACTTTTTGAGATCTCAAGCACTGAGAAGTGGTAAGCATTTATCGTCTGGAATTTCTCAGCGGCATTCTCATCCTAGGATTCTGATGGCAAAGGAAGGCCCAGTGGGAGGCAGGGAGGGGTGGCTACCACCCACAAGATCTTTTTAGAAGGAGTTCTCCTTTTTTCTTTTCCCCACCAAATCTGGACATGCCAGCAAAAAGCCTCATGTTTCTGTGGACTGGATCCTGAGGTCTTCAGGGAGGTCTAGGAACATCCTGACCAGGAGCGGTGAGATGGTCAGGTGGTTGCTAGTCTGGAGCACATGCACATAGAACCTCACCAGAGGCTGGTACTGCCTATGGGCTGTGCGACTTCTGGTCATTTCAGGCTCCGTTCATTCTGTGTGATGCACACCTGACTGGATCAGGCCAGGGAAGGCTGAGGCAGGCACCTTCTAACATTCTAGTCTAGATCCTGACAGGGAAGCTGGGTTCCTGCACCTGGGCTTTTCAGGCACCAGGGATGGAGCATGAGGCCTCAGCAAATACAGAGAGGTAGGCAAATTTTGATGATTTTTCAGGGGACTGGTGAATACATGTTCACTGACTGGTAGGAACCTCAAATTATCTAGGCTTCTTTGGCAGGGACTGGGGGGTGATTCTTGGCTTTCTCCCTCTTCTTCCTGATTTTCTATGGCTTGTTCTCTACTTTCTTCCCCAGAGAGACAGTGAGTGGGTGGGCAGAGAAGATACAGGCCTGAAGTTCATCTATGGATTATGATTGGATTCTGTGCCAGGTCTCAGAAAATCACACTGTGGTTCCTTGGCATCCAGGCATGGTAAACGAGGCTGGCACTGTGCCTTTTTTTTTTTTAAAGAGAGAAAGAGAGAGTCTCAATTTTATTTATTTATTTTTCATCTGGCCTTTATTTTTCTGACACTTAGTTACATATGTGGTGCTGGGGTCAGAATCTGGGTCCTTGTGCATGCCAGGCAAGTGCTCAAACCACTGAGCCACCATTCTAGCTCCTGTCACTGAGCTTTAACTGCCTGTGTCTCCCTGCCTCCCCAGGATGGTGGCCCTGGGTGGGCCAGGAAGAGGGGGCACTGTCTCAGCTGTAATTAGTGGAGGCCCTCAGTGGGAGGAGGTGAGGCCAGGGACAGTGCCTCTGTCAGGGCCTGAGTCCTCAGAGCCAGGCATTAGGAAGACATTTAGAATAGTTCTCAGCCTGTGTTTATTTTCTTTTTCTAGTACTTGGGATTAAACCCAGGTCTCGCACATGCTAGGCAAGTGCTCTACACTAAAGTTACATTACCACCCCTAGAGTCTTGCTAAGTTGCTGATGCTGGTCTTGAACTTGCAATCATCTTGCTTCAGCCTCCAAGAGTAGCTGGGGTTACAGCTGTATTCCAGGGCGCCTGACTTCAATCAGCAATTCTTTTATTTTAGGGTTGTGCCTCCTCGATCATACTGGACCTCCCTGAGAGAGGAGCCAGGTTTAGCACAGGGGAGGTGGATCAATCTTGATGGAGGTGAGCCTCTCCTGGGCCCCCAGCTGCTCACACCTCTGGAACACCCCCACTGCCCAGAAGCAGTGTCTTGTTTATACAGGCCTGCCCTCCTTCCAACCACAGATTAAGGCCCCACTTACCTCTTAAGACAAAGCCAGGCAGAGGAGAGCTCCTTAGGCGGTGAGCTGGTTATTTATAACACCAAGTATTTCCCAGGCTATAATTTGTTTTTTCTCTGCCTCGGGGGTGGTTGTCACCAGAGTTTATAGGGTCTTGACTAAGATAAGACCAGTGTTCTAGGACACTCCCCATAGCCAAGCCACACAGAGCCTGGACATATCATCACATCATAAGTTTTTCCAGAGAAACAAACATAATTTAGCATATGCTTCAATAAATCAATAAAAAGGGGCTGGAGCGGTGGTGGCTCAGTGGTTACGGCGCTTGCCTGGCATGCACAAGGATGTGGGTTCGAACCCCAGCACCACGTACACAATGAAGTGTTGAAGCAACAAAAGCCACACGACAAAACTAAGTAAAATTGATTCTCTTTCTCTCTCTTTCACTGTCCCTCTACCTCTTAAAAAAGAAAAAAAGAAAAATAAATCAATAAGGAAAGACACACGTAAATGAGCGGGAAGGAAAGAGGGACATAGGAGTATAACTAACAATGAGCCAACCCAAACCTAGGCTAGCTGAGCAGCAGCTGGGGAACTCTTTGAGCCTCAGTTGTGCCATCTGAGAAATGAGAACGTAAGTGTGGAGATGTAGCGGAGATACAGTAGTACACAGGAGCACCTGGTATACAGCAAGTTCTTAGTATCTCTCTTTCTTTGTCTTTCTTTTTTCTTTTTCTTTTTTTTTTTGGTAGCAGGGATTGAACTCAAGGGCACTTAACCACTTAGTTACATCCCCAGCCCATTTTATATTTTATTTTGAGACAAGTTCTCTCTAAGTTGCTTAGGGCCTTGCTAAGTTGCTGAGGGTGAATTTGAACTAATGACCCTCCTGCCTCAGCCTCCTGAGTCGCTGGGATTACAGGCGTGCACTACTGTGCCCACACCCAGCTCCCTTAGTATTTTTTTTTTCTTTTATTTTTAAAGAGAGGGACAGAGAGAGAGAGAGAGAAAGAATTAATTTTTAAAAGATATAATCGGGACTGGAGCGGTGGCTTGGCGGTTTCATGCTTGCCCAGCATGTTCGAGGACACAAGTTCAAACCCCAGCACCACGTACACAACGAAGTGTCAGAGCAACAAAAGTCACATGAAAAACTAAATAAAAATTGATTCTCTCTCTCACTGTCCTTCTCTCTGAACAATTTTAAAAAGATATAATCAATTTTTATTTGGTTTTTCATGTGGTTTTCTTTGCTCCAACACTTCATTGCGTATGCGGTGCTTGGGTTTGAACTCAGGTTCTTGCACATGCCAGGCAAGTGCCCTAACCATTGAGCCACTGCTCCAGCCTTTAGTATTTCTGTTAAGATTTTTGAGTAGTCACAAACATAAAGAACTGCAGATGCTGAGGGAAGACATAGGAGGAGGAAACATGGCCCTGTTCTCAGAAAGTCCCAGCCCTACCCTGAGGAGACCAGCAGAGTGACTTGTCCATGGGGGGTATCAGGGAGGTGAGGTGGGGAGACCGGGGCTGTCCAGAAGGTCAACATGCAGACTAAAGGCAGCTCAGAGCCTCTGCTGGCCTCACCCCAGGACTGTAGGCCTGGCCCTCACTTCACATACACGTGTAAAATATATAAGGAAGGTGTGTAGGGTTCACCCCAGTTTAGAGACACCTGGAGGGTGTGTAAGGATCGGTAAAATGGTTTCTGGACAGGGAGCAGGGGGAGGCAACTTTTGCTTTCCCAAGATTTAACCAGAAAAGCCAACAGTCAGGAAGACCCTGAGAGGCAGGGAAACTCTGAGGCAATGGGGAAACCAGTGGGTACCTGGGGGCTGGTCTTTGACTTCCTGAGGAGCGGGAGTTCCTGCCCTGCTCTGAATGCCACTTCCTCCTTTGTAGAACCATCTGGTAGCTTCTGAGGTTCTTTCCAGATGGTTCTAAATAGAGAGAAGCCTGAACTTTCTGAGGGCCTATGGAGCACCAAGCCTAGTCAGAAGTGTTCCTCACATTACCAGAGAGGTGGGTGGGATCATGGTCTCACACAGGTCCAGAGAAGTCAAGCCCCACATCTCAAAAGTGCACCTTTGGGACCCAAATATCTGCTCTTTGCCACACTTATGCCTGTCCATGGGGACAACTGGGGACAGCTCCAGGGTTTTCTGTGCTGAAGGAGAGGGTACAAGAGACACGCAGGTCAGAAAGAGAGATGAACACATTGGATTTGGAGACTCCCAGCCTTGAGAAAGGCAGGGTGGACTTTGGAATAGGGTGGAGGAAGCATTTCAGAAAGTCAGTGTTCGCAGGCCTACTGGCCCCTCAAGAGGGGTGGGAGCCCCATGATGAAGGCTTTGCCAATCCTTCCAGCCACACCCTCAAAATACACTTGCCTGGCCCTGAAATCCGTACAGCAATTAAAAGCATAACGAAGAAGAAAAGTCCAGGACCTGATGGTTTCCCCACTGTGTTTTACCACACTTTTGAGGAGGAGCTAACACCTCTCATAAAGTTATTCCAAGAAATTGAAAAGGAGGGAACTGTCCCAAACATGTTTTATGAAGCAACCATAACTCTGATACCAAAACCCAACTAGGACACATCAAAAAACATACAAACAAAAAAACCCCCAAAAAACTAACGACCAATAGCACTGATGAACCTAGATGCAAAAGTCCTTAATAAAGTTCTAGCAAACCATTTTCAAAAACATATCAAGAAAATAATTCATCATGATCAAGTGGGCTTCATCCCAGGAATGCAGGGCTGGTTCAACATATGCAAATTAGTTATTGTAATCCATCACTTAAACAGAATTAAGGAAAAAAATATAATCATCTCAATTGATGCGGAAAGGCCTCTGATAAAATTCAGCACTCTTTAATGCTCAAAACTCTAGAGAAAATAGGAATCAAAGCAACTTATCTAAACTATGTAAAGGCTATATATGCCAAACTCTCAGCTAGTTCAATACTAAATGGAGAAAAGCTGAAAGCATTTCCACTAAACTTGGGAGCAAGACAAGCTGCCTGCTCTCACCACTTTCAATCAATGTGGTCCTCAAAACCCTAGCTGGAGCAATCAGGCAAGAGAAGGAAATCAAAGGGATAATATTTGGAAGAGAGGAAGTCAAACCCTCTCTTTTTGCTGACAAATTGATCCTTTATTTGGAAGATCCAAAAAAAAAAAAAAAAAACTCCACCAGAAAACTGCTTGAACTTATAAACAGATTTAGCAAAGTAGTAGGCTACAAGATCAAAACCCATAAATCAATAGCATTCCTATACACTAAAAATAATAGGACAGAAGAAGAAATCAGGAAATCGGTCCCATTCACAATATCCTCAAAAAGAATAAAATACCTGGGAATTATTCTAACAAGGGAGGTCAAAGACCTCTACAGTGAAAATTATCAGACACTGAAGAATAAAATCCAAGATGACCTGAAAAGATGGAAAGATGTTTCATGCTCTTGGTTATGTAGAATTAACATAATCAAAATGGCCATTCTGCCAAAAGCTCTTTATAGATTCAATGCAATCCCCATCAGGATACCAATATCATTCTTTACAGATATAGAAAAAGCAATTCTCAAATTCATTTGGAACAATAAGAAACCTAGAATATGCAAAACATTACTAAGCAAGAAAGATGAAACAGGTGGCTTTGCTATACCAGATCTAAAACTATACTATAGAGCTGTAGTAAAAAAACCAGCACGGTACTGGTATCAAAAAAGGAATGAAGAACAATGGAATAGAAGACCCTGAAACAAACCCACAAATCTTTAAACATCTGATCTTTGACAAAGGGGGACAAAATATAACATGGAGGAGAGACAGCCTATTTAACAAATGGTGCTGGACAAACTGGACAGCCACTTGCAGAAAGTTAAAATTAGACCTTTATCTCTTACCTTGAATGAAAAATCAAATCAAAATGGATCAAGGAACTAGGAATTAAACCAGCTACCATGCAATTGCTGGAAGAAAAGTTAGACCAATACTCCAGCATTTGGGAGTAGGCAAAGACTTTCTCAACATGTCTCCTGAAGTGAAAGAAGTAAAGTTAAATATCAATGAATGGGATGTCATAAAGCTAAAAAGCTTTTGCACAACTAAGGAATTCATCAAAATTGTCAAGAGACATCCTACAGAATGGGAGAGAATCATGGCCTGTGATTCTTCTGAAAAGGGACTAATATCTAGAATTTACAAAGCCCCCCAAATTTCAACATCAAAAACACTAACAACCCAATCAATAAATGGGCCAAAGAGCTACATACAAACTTCTCACCAGAGGACACTAAGCAAGACAATGAATACATGAGAAAGTGCTCTAAGTCACTAGAAATCAGAGAAATGCAAATCAAAACCACCTTAAGATTTCAGCTCACACCAGTCAGATTGGCAAAAATGAAGAATATAAGCAATAATAGATGCTGGAGAGGTTGCAGAAAGATAGGAACACTAATATACTGTTGGTGGAACTGTAGACTGGTACAGTCCCTTTGGAAAGCAGTGTGGAAAATCCTCAAAAAATTAGGGATGGATCCAACACATGATCCAGCTATCCCTCTTTGGGTATTTTTCCAGGGGAGTCAGAGTCAGCACATTACAGCAGCACAGGAAAATCTATGTTCATAGCAGCTCAATTTACAATAGCTAAATTATGGAACCAACCCAGATGCCCCTCACTGGATGAATGGATCCAAAAACTGTGGTATATATATACATGGAGTTCTACTCAGCAATTAGAAACAATGAAATTGCAGCCTTTGAAGGTAAATGGATGGCGATGGAAGAAATCACATTGAGTGAATGAAGTTAGTCTAACCCAGAGAGTCAGGGGTCAAATGTCTTCACTTATCTGTGGAGGCTGGAGCTAAACTCAGGCCTGTGTGAACTAGTCAATATCATGTACTAGACCCAGCAAAGGCATAGCAACACATAATCTAGGGCATTCATAGATATATATTGGGAAGGAGGGGAGAGGGAGTATAGGGAGGGATCTAGGGGGTAATTCTGATTTAAAAATCTATATATATCATATTGTTACTTTGGATATATTTTTGATTGTACAACTTCATTTCTCAAAAAAAAAAAAAAAATATATACCTGCCTGGGTGAGGTACAGCTCTTGGCTGCTATGGGAAGTTGAGCAACACCTGCTGACTGCTCTCTCTACACAATGGAGCTGTTAGGGAAATGGGTGCAAGTGAGAACTTTAGCAGAGTGTAGCTTTCATCAGCCAGAAGGTATCCCACAGCACCTGCCTCCTGCTGGGCATAAGCTCTGAACTAGGCCTTGCTTAGTAAGAATCTCACATGGCAGCTTCCCTCAAAGATCAGATGCCACAGCTAGTAGAGCCTGCGCCACCAGCTTGCAAGGCACCGTTGTGTGATCTGTTCTGATCACAATCTGATGTGGGCAGCCCCAGACACATGCTGCATGGGTTGGCTCCTGCTCTGCCACCACCCAGTGAGCCAGCCTTTGCAAAGGAATTCAACATTTACCTTGCACCTTCTCCAGACCAGCCACTCTTCAAGCATTTTTTACATGTATAATTTCATCTAATCCTCATGTCAATTCCATTTTACAGATGGGGAAACAGAGGCAGGGAGAGGTTAGGAACTTTTTCAGAGGGATAGTGCTGGCCAGGAGTCAAACTGAGATGGTCCTGCTCTTATCCCTGCTCACATCACCATGCTACCAGTGCCACCTATTATCTAGGCAGCAGGATCTCAGGATCTTGCCCATGAAGTAGAGGTCAGCACTGTAGGACATGTGGAAATATGATCTTAATCATCATGAATGAAAGTCAACAAGCAGTTCTTAGAAAAGGAACAACAAATGAATTTTTTTTTTAAAGAGAGAGGGACAAAGAGAGAGAAAGAGAATCAATTTTTATTTAGTTTTTCATTTGGCTTTTGTTGCTCAGACACTTTGCTGTGTATGTGGTGCTGGGGTACGAACCCACGTCCCTGTGTATATGAGGCAAGCGATGAAATCTCTGGGCCACTGCTTTAGCCCCTATAAATGAGTCTTTTTAAAATCAATTTTATTTAGTTTTTCATGTGGCCCTCATTGCTCTGACACTTCGTTGTGTACGTGGTGCTGGGGTTTAATTAACATCCTTGCACATTCGAGGAATGCACCGTAACTGCTGAGCCACCGCTCCAGCCCCAACAAATGAGTCTTAAACATATGAAAATATATTTAATTTCTCTCATAATCAGAAGGTACTATTTTTATTCTATCAGATTGGCAAAGTTCAAAAGTCAGACCTGTGTGGGTGTGGCCATGTCTCCTATAAACATGGCTGGTCAGGGTGTTTTCTATGCTGGCATGATCACCCTTAGATGCAGGAATGTCTCCTCTTGAAATTTACCATTAGATATATTTTCAACATGTACAATGACAATGTTCATGTTTGTATTAATAGGAGAACGGGAGAAACCCAAACAGCTATCAGTAGGGAACTGAACAGAACTCCACAGAAATTCTGTGGGCCATCCTCACGCAGGAAAACTGCATAGCCCCTTAAAGCATCAACAAAGATCCAGGACAATCTCCACTGGCAGATGTGAAAAGACTTCTAAGAAACTAAGGGTAAAAGGAAAGGTTTAAGGCAGGATGTGTATAATGTTACTATTTGGGTTAAAAAAAAAAAACAGGAAAAATACATATGCAGTCTACGCTTGGTTGTCCATGCATGAAGCTCTTCCGGATGAATAGCTGGCCACAGTGGTGGGACCTGGAAGGCTGAGAGACAAGTATGGGAGAGCTGTTTGTATTAAAGAGATTTTATTTAGAAGCTAAACATGGACATCTTTTTGAAGAGTATAATCATCATTTTCAATGAACATTGTTAAACAACGGCATGTTTTCTATTCTTGTGTTGTAAAAGTCTATTATGTAATGCATAGCTCATTGGCAGCTTTTTCACTTGAGACAAAACGCACACAGTCCAGTGCTCAAATTTTCTGTGCAGCTGGATGAATTTTGAACACCAAGGTCAGGCAGAACAAACTCAGGCTGCCTTATGGCAGGGGATTTTCACAGCAAAGATTTCTTTTGAATCCTGAAACTACGTGAATATACGTTGTGCTTTAAATAACTACAGACATGAATAGAGAAATGTAAAAGTTGTTTGGAACCCTGCCTCACAGCCAGGTGAGCCAAGGTTGTGGCCGTATCCTTTGGGTGAGTAAGGAGCTCCCACCTAACTAGAGATGGAGTTCATAGCGGGCAAGGAGGGTGCCTTCCTTGGAATTCCACTGCTTTCCTCTGCATAGGCCCTGGGCTTTGGTTAGGAAAGACCTGTCAGAGGAAGATAAGGATGGTGAGGGATTTGGGGGCTAAACTCTATAGTTGCAAATACCTCAAGAACCTTGTCCATGGTCACTGGCTGTCCTTCCTAGTAGCATGGCATGAGTCCCAGGAATTCTTGCAGGCTGGTGGCCTGGCAGCAGAGTGCTTGGGTAAATTTCTACATTTCCTCCATACCCTTGCTTTACCATCTGCTTTCACCCTTTAGAACATAAGCTCCAGGTAGGCAGGGCACTAGCTCACTGCTCTTTCTGCAGTGCCTAGGACAGAGGCCAACGTACAGTGGGCACACAGTAAATGTTTATCAAGTGAGCAAATGAAAGAATGAGGGAAGGAAGGAAGGAAGACGCCAGGTTTTCAGAGGCAGTGGGTAAGAGGAACTGGCACCTGGTAAAGTCTGGGAAGCCTGAATCAGGTTCTCTGTTTCTCCTCCAGTCGCATCAAGAGCAACGTGGATGGGCGGTACCTGGTGGATGGCGTCCCTTTCAGCTGCTGCAACCCCAACTCACCACGGCCATGCATCCAGTACCAGCTCACCAACAATTCAGCACACTACAGCTATGACCACCAGTCTGAGGAGCTCAACCTTTGGCTGCGTGGTTGCAGGGCTGCCTTGCTGAGCTACTACAGCAGTCTCATGAACTCCATGGGTGCTGCCACGCTCCTCGTCTGGCTTTTTGAGGTAGGCCCCAGGCCAGTCATGGGTGATGGTGATGAGCAGCCTCTGCCCCACTTGGGTTTACTGTGGTAGAGCCAGGGCCAGCCTTTGATCTGACCATGGGTCACAGCACTGGGCTTACATCCCAGTATCTCTGCTTTGCTTAGTTTCTTTCTCATCACTTTTTATTTTATTTTGGTACTGGAAATTGAAACCAGGGGTGTTTAACCTCTGAATCACACATCCCCAGACCCCTTTTTTATTTTTTGAGACAGGTCTCACTAAGTTGTCTAGGTTCTTGCTAAGTTGTTGAGGCTGTGCTTGAATTTGTGATCCTCCTGCCTCAGCCCCCAACCTGCTGGCATTATATGCATCTGCTATTGCGCCCAGCTCTTTCCCATAACTTTTAAAAAAATATTGAGGTGAAATTCATGGAACATAAAATTGCCATTTTAAAGTGTACAACTATCTGACATTTAGTACATGACAATATCATGAGTCTACCACCTAGTTCCAAAACATTTCCATCACCCCCAAAGAACACCTCCTACCCATTAAGCAGCCACTCACTCCTCATTCTCTCCCCGACCCTCCCACTCCTGGTAACAACCAGTCTATTCTATGCCTGTGAACTTATCTATTTTGGATATTTCACACAAACGAACCCGCACAATATGTAAACTTTTGCGTTGGGTTCCTTTCACTTAGCATGTCTTGGGGGTTCATCTTGTGCTTCCACTTTTTGAGATCTTGGACTGCTGTTTAACCTCTCTCTGATACGGGATTAACAACATTTAGCTTTGGAGATCATTGGGAGGCAGCATGTGCAGCAATAAGTACATTGGGGGTGTTGAGTAAGTTGGAACTATTTGGATTTGTGCTTCTTCAGATTCTGGTCATTATTTACATGTTAATGTAGTTATTTGTGTGCTCATCTTATTTCTGTAAGGCTTAATTTCCCTCTCTGTAGCTTAGTTCTTGAAATGTGTTGAATTCATTCATTGAAGAGACTTCTCAAAAAACAAACATGCTGGGCACTGTTCTAGGTGCTGACCAAAGAGGTGCCTGAGAGTGACTGGGAGACAAGATGGCAAAGGTGCCTGCTTCAATTTCTCTGACAACAGAAAATCCAGACTCCAAAATCCAAATGTACAAAGCCAGAAACATTATGTATGGAAGCTTTTTCGATCAGAGAAATTTCTCTGAAGGTTTTTAAAAAATTTTTTTAAAAATAAGTCACTCTTAAAAAATGCTATGGAAATTCACAAGGTGTATGCACTGAGCCTGTGGCTGCTACACAGCATTTTTAACTCACCATATGAAACTAGAGGGTAACTGTACCACCCAGGAAGGCTTCATTTATCACATTAATTAATTTTGGCACTGGGGATTGAACATAGGCATACTTTACCACTGAGCTACATCCTTTTTAAATTTTGAGACAGGGTATCATTAAATTGCTTAGGGTCTTACTACGTTGCTGAGGCTAGTCTCATGTTTGAGATCCTCCTGCCTCAGTCTCCTGAGTCACTGGGGTTACAGGTGTGTACTACTGTGCCAGGTGGCAAGGCTTCTTTTAATGTCAAGGTCAACAGCATATTTACAACCATTTATTGGTCACTGACTCCTGAGGTAGCATCTGGCAAATGATTGATAGAATGAGGAGAGCAGCTTATGGTTAGCATTCCTCAAAGCTCATGAAGCAACTGCCTGAAAAGCCAAAGCAAAGCCAGTCAGGAAATGGAGTTCCACTGGCTGCCTCTCATCTCACCTTCTCTCAGCTCACCCAGTGACCACTCAAGATGAGCTCCCTGCATACAGGGAGTGAATGGCCCCAACTTCCTCCAGACCTTTTACGGTTAGCGATATGATGGACACAAAGGTGGCAAAGACAGCGATAGGATTCTGACCTTCACTTTGACCTCTTGTGGTTCACAATCCAGTCAGGAGCCAGGGAGGATCATTACCAAGTACAAAATTCCTAATGCCAGTGGGTGTCCTTAGGAGAGCAGGAAGGGATCAAAGTGGAGATACTGGCCATACTGGACATACTTTTCCATTGTAAAAATATTTTATGACACTTCAATTGACAATAACAACAAAAGCTAAAACTCCATCAGAGCCAGCCCTACCCTCAGGGAGTGGCCTAGTCTTCTTCCTGTGTGCCATGCCACACAGGAAGCAGAAGTATGCAAATCAGAAATCTGTATAGAAATATGTGACTAATGGAAATACGTGTCACTGGATAAGTGAAAACAGTACTTACCAAGCCAAACAGAGCTGACACTTTCTATTTGTTGTACTATGGGCCAGGAACTGTGTGTTCTATGCATACTGAGGCAGTGCAGCATCCACATGAGACAGGTACATTGCATCTGAAAACCTGCAAACCAGATGAATAAGCCTTGGTTTCTCAGTCACATCACTGGTGAAGTGCCAGGGCTGGGGTCCTAACCCAGGCATTTTGGTACCAGAGTCTGCCAGTGAATGTTAGTGAATAAATCCAAATGATCCATTACTAGCATCCATTCACTGCCACATGAATAAAAATAATGGTAGTAAAAAGAAACCACAGTCACGTTGTTTGCAGGAAAGGTGTCTTTCCAATCCTGTTCAACAAAGTTACTGAACACCCAATACATGCAAAGGATTGTGCTACGAATGGGGTGGAGGAGGGCATCATGGTAAAGGAACCCTGAATTGAGTAGCAGGGGAGCTCTCCAAGGGCTGAAGCTGAATTAAAGGGAAAGGTAAACAATGTTCTGGGCAAAGAACATAGAATGGTAAAGACCCAGAGGGGTGAAGATTTGGTGGTGAACCCAAAGAAGCCCAGGGTGGCTGGATTAGAGGCAGCCACCTTCAGCCAGGATGGCCTTCACCAACCCAGACTTAACAGTGTCCCCAGCTTAAGCCCCAACCTGGGAGGCCAGGCTTGTGGCACTCATGGTTTCCTCCGAGCCCAACTCCTAGCTCCTGCCCCTTATCTCTGTCTCCTCTCACTGCCAGGTGGCCATCACAATCGGGCTGCGCTATCTGCACACAGCGCTGGAAGGTGTGTCCAGTCCTGAGGACCCTGAGTGTGAGAGTGAGGGATGGCTGCTGGAGAAGAGCATTCCTGAGACCTGGAGGGCCTTCCTGGAGAGCTTGAAAAAGCTGGGCAAGGGCAACCAGGTGGAAGCTGAGGGCGCAGACGTGGGCCAGGGCCCTGAGGCTGGCTGATGGCCCCTGCCCTTCCCCTCCTGAACACTGAGTAGCGGACTCCAGGAAATGCAGATCTCCCCCCCCCC
>PVKS010040400.1:0-16653 GCA_004027875.1 Aplodontia rufa | reverse complement strand
GAGGCTTGCTCTGGGCACTGTCTTTAAAGTATCACTACTCAAATTTTGGAAAATCATTTGATAAAAACAGAGACCCAGGTGCTCTCTACTTCCATATGCCATGGCCTCTGTATTCTGTATTAGCTCTCCAAGTGGTTCTAATACCCACAGAAGTTTGGGAACTATTGATACAATGTGGACTCTCCCTTATCATCCCTTTATTTTCTATCATATTACTTTATTTGTTTCCCACACAGCTCTTTTTTTAAGAGAGGCAGACAGTGAGAGAGAGAGAGAGAGAGAGAGAGAGAGAGAATCAATTTTTATTGAGTTTTTCACATGGCTTTCATTGCTCTGACACTTAGTTGTGTACATGGGTGCTGGGGTTTGAACCTGTGTACTTGCGCATGCCAGGCAAGTGCTGTAACCGCCAAGCTACCAATCCAGCCCTTCCCATGCAGCTCTTAACACAGCATCTATTTACATGTGGTTCTCAGTTTCCCCCACTCAGCTTGTAAGTACCATAAGGGCAGGGACCATATCTTTCTTGTCAATTACTGTCTTCCCACACCTTAAAACAGTGCCTGACACAAAGCTGATGCTCAAAATGCACAGAAACAAAAAAAAATGAGATGTGTCATTATGTGGAAGATCTGCATATCTGTGTTAATGAAAAATTTTCAAATGACCAATGTGGAATCATGCATAGTTAAAAGATCTATTCAGATGGCAAGACAGACTTGAAATTAAGTATAAGCGTAGAAACTTCATTGATCTCATTTCAGATTTCATATTGCAACTAATTATTATTATTAGTAGTAGTAGTAGTAATAGTAGCAGTAGTAGTACCAGGGATTGAACTCAGAGGCACTTTACCTCTGAACTACATTCCCAGCCTTTTTCTGGTTTTTTTTTTTTTGTTGTTGTTGTTGTTGTTTTTGAGTCAGAGTCTCACTAAGTTGCTTAGAGCCTCACTTAGTTGGTGAGGCTGGCTTTGAACTTATGATCCTCCTGCCTCAGCCTACCAAGCTACTGCTATTACAGGTATGCGCCACCCCATCTGGCTACATTGCAGCTAATCTTTAAGGAGCTATTCCTTGCAGAATTTCAGCATAACATCAAATGTTATTCATTATTATCTGAAAAAGCTATTAAATTAGTCCTCCCTTTTCAGCTATCTAGTTGTAAGAGGTCATATATACTTCTTATACTTCAAACAAAGATAGTGCCACAAATGAAATGCAGTAGATATGAAAATTCATTTGTCTTCCACCAAGGCGGACATTCAAGACATGTGCAAAAAAAAATGATAACCACTCTATTAACTTCATTTTGTTTGGGAAAATATAATTATTTTTCATAAAATGCATTATTAATGTTAACCAGTAATAGGTTTATTATTTTAAATGAATTAATAAATGCATGCTTCTAAATTTATGTTTTAATTTATAGTGTGCTATATACCAACAGTGCGTTTCACATAAGCACAACTTTTTGGTATCTTCATAATTTGTGAGAGTTAAGAGTTTCAGAGGAAACATCTGTGAATCGCTATCTTAAGAGCAGTTTGAAAAACTCTTCCTTCCATCAGTCCTATCCTCAGACAAAGATGGATAAACCCTGATCGATTCTTTGCAGCCCTTTTCCACTTTTATCAGCTGTACCCCAATCCAACAAGAGCTGAGTGCCTATGATTTTTTCACATAAATGTATATTTCCACTAGTTGCTTCTAAGCAAAGTGTTTAGTCGCCTTGATTGGATTTCCAGTATTCTTGGCTCCCATGATTCACTTTGGCAAAGAATCAGATCACTTCTGTGAGTAGTATATTTACTACCAGTTTCTAGAGAGAAATGGCTCAATTGACAATGCCAGGTTCTTTCGATTTCAGAAGACAAACTTATTCCTTGTCTTTTTGTTTATGCCAACTATGCAATTCAATAGTTTCCTGATTATTGGATATACATTCTTATAAAGGACTAAAGAAACATACAAAGTTTTAGAAACATCTGAACAGACAAAGGGAGGCTAATATTTATTTAGTATTTGCTTTGAGCCAAATAGTATTATATACGTTACTTTGTTTAATCCTCTGAGGAACTCCAAAGGATGATGAGCAGTATTATTCACATTTTACAGAGGAGGAGAGCAGGATGAGATAGCCATTATATAGCAGAGAAAAGATGAAACTCAGGCCTCAGTGAATCGAAAGAGAACAACAGTTAGGTGATCTGGGTTGTAAAATACTTTATAATAGGACTTTATGGATGTGGGTATTAAAACACCTCATATCAGTCTTCAGAACTGTCCAGGTCAATGATTTTCAAAGTGTAGTTCCTGAACCATCAGCATCAGCATTCTTGGGAAATTGTTAGTAATGTAGATTCTCAGGTCTCATTCCAGATCTGTTGCATTGGAAGCCTGAGGTGGGACTCGGTGATGTGTGTATCACCAAGCTTTCCAGGGGATTCTGCTGTAACCTCAAGTTGGAAAACCACTAAACTATGCCAATACAGTTTCAGGAAGACAGTGCAAAGGACAGACCTCCTAAATAGCTGCTGGGGTTGCCCATCTGTAAAGGTGCTAAATATCACATAACTAAATCACAAAGTACTGTGTCAGTTAACTTAGATCTCTTCTGTGGGAAAAGCAAATTGATCTTACTCCTATTGCATGCTGATGATGAATTCCTTGTTATGAGTTTGAGCATGCAATAGGAAAATATTTGTCATTTCTAATATTCTGACACCTTCTACAAAAGGCTGATCTTAGGAACCAGAAAAATATTGCTAAGCACAAGCTACTCAATCTTTGTTTAATGTCTCTTGCCACCCTGTTCTGCTGTTGATACCTAACGGATGAGTGGTAGAGCCCAACTCCCATTCTATTAGGGTAATATCTTAGATCAGATTCCATAGAAGCAAAGCCTGAGATAGGGATTCCTATGTAAGGAGTTATTGAGAAATCATTCTCAGAAGAAGGGAAGTAGGTTAGAGTAACAAGAGGAAGCTAAGGATGCGGTCTCAAAGGGATACTAGCTTCAACCTGATCCTAACCACAGAGAGTTCTGGACCATAAATCTTAACACAGAGCTAACCCTGCCTGGAGAGAAAGGAACCAAGGTTTTATATTCTGGTATTTGTTACTCTTTGAGGGCTCCTGGCAGTAGGGAGGGGATTAATGTGACCTCCTGGGCTAAGAGTGGTTTCTGGTGGCTGAGAGTCCCACTTCAGCGAAAAGAGCAGTTGTGAGCTGTCAACAGCCACCCTTCACAGCAGCTGGGTGATGCATAAACCCGTGCAGAAAGGATCTGGATGGATGTCTACTATGTGGGTTTTTTGGTTTCTGTTCATACTTCTGGACATCAGTGTCCATTCCAGCTTCAAATGTGAACTCTCTTCTCTAACCCCTGGCCTCACACAACCGTAGTCCTGGACCTACCAGCTTCCCATACTCTCCCCAGCCTATGGGCAAATCAAATGAAGTGGCTATACCTGTAGGATCTCAAATAGTTTGCAGAGTGGTGTTAAATCCATGAATTATCTCTCCCTTTTAGGCAATTTTCTATCTTAAGAACATTGTTGTTATTTCCTAGATTTTTTTCTTTTGTAAAATGAAGGGGAAGACTATGTTATTTTTAAATCCTGTTCCATTTCAAAATTCATTTGCCTAAGGATTTGTTGCAGAAGGAACAAAATCATCCCCTCTAGGGATGAGTTTCACAAAAACATTGATTACAAATGAAGTCTCAGTCATTTTAATCTTGATCAGACTAAAAAAATGTATTCCATGACAAGGAATTCAGTTCCATTTTGATCTGACTATGGTTCTTTCTCTCTCTCTCTCTTTAAAGAAAGAAGAACAGCGGGGGTGGGGAGAGACAGACAGACAGACAGACAGAGATAATCTATTTTTTATTGAGTTTTTCACTGGCTTTCATTGCTCTAACACTTAGTTGTGTATGTGCCAGGCAAGCGCTGTAACCACCGAGCCACCGCTCCAGCCCTCTCTCTCTCTGTCTCTCTTTAAGAGAGAGAGTGTGAGAGAGAAACAGAGAAACAATTTTTATTCAATTTTTCATGCGGCTTTCTTTGCTGTGGTTCTGTTTTTAAAGCAATAATTGATACTAATTTTTCTGGATAATTGTTAAGGAAAACTTTCTATACAATATTAAAGAAATGAAGAGTTGATTCTCAAATCCCTATTTCAACAACCTGTGTTGTGTTCAAAGATGGACAGATAGGGTCTTAAGGAATCTAGCAAAATCCAAAACAATTGAAATTGTTGCTGTGTTGTGTGTATATGTGTCATTGTCCTCAAGTACAAGGTGATATTGAAAACATTCCTGCTGTGAATTGTTGATGGCAAGGTTCCCTACCGTATACTGGTCCTTTGTGTAGCTTAAAACAAAGCACCTATTCAGGCTTACAAAATACTTGGTGGACAACTTATAAGAAAAGGCACTCCTTCCTCCTGGCTGGAAGGCCTGTAAGGAGATACTGACTTGGTAACTGAATTGAAGACCAGGTCTCAGCCTTTATCCCCGGCTCTTCCCTGTGACCTGCGCCCACAATGCAACTTGCATGACAGTATATGGCACTCTTGGTTGTATGAGCCTGATCACTGCGATTTGAATGGTTTTCCATTATTCAGTGTGACTCTTCACAATTGTCAAAAGACATCAGTTCTCACGCACTGCTGAATGGCACCATATGCCTCAACCATCTCTATAGACATTGATAAGAGCTTCCAAAACTAGAAGGCCCAAAAGGAATCTGTTCTGCATACCTTCTCCCTATGAATCCTTCAACAATTTCTATGACATGTGAAGACTTATCTTGGAACTTTGGCATTGGACCAAGGGGCCCCTACTATTTTAACTTAAGTCTAGGGTTATGTGTGTAAGGAGGTCTAATGTGACATTGCCATACCAATACCCCCCTAATTTCTATGTGGGGACTTTACAATAAGTAAAATCATTAGCACAATATACATTAGAAATATGTGTCATTGAAGTATTTTTCTAAAGTCCCTGGAAATTCATATCTCTCCCTGCCCCTGTGTCTCCTCACACACACTCACACCCACACGCTGAGCATTCTTCCCCAATGTTGAAATCATTGCAGTGCAATCACTTATAGTGTCTATTCCCAAAATTACGGTAGAGAAAGCCTGGAAGAAAAGAATTCTTTGTCTAGTTATATTAATTAAGTGGATAGGATTTCATATATACCCCAGGGGCTCAAGGGTCATTGCTAGAATTTTGGTTAATCTCGAGAGTTGTAGTAGTTATATAAGAAAGCAAATGATGAAGGAAAGTGTAAGAAAGAGAAGCTAAAAATACCTTTGCAAAACTTTCCTCCAATTTTTCCCTTGATGATATACATAATATCTTCTTAAGAGGAGAAATTTAAAAAGCAAATAAATTCCTACAGCTTGGTTGGAGAAGCATGTCAAATTGTGTATACCTGGAAAAGAAAGCTTTGGGGCTTTTTGAGGAAAAAATGACTACATTTTGGCAAGCAAATGATT
The DNA here is from genome assembly GCA_004027875.1 of Aplodontia rufa. Lineage (NCBI taxonomy): Eukaryota > Metazoa > Chordata > Mammalia > Rodentia > Aplodontiidae > Aplodontia > Aplodontia rufa. Next base: position 11,143 of record PVKS010040400.1, on the reverse strand, counting down.
ACTAGTTCCTTTTGACTGAGGGAAGAAGAATATACCATACACTTGCTTCAAAAAATAACCAGGAATCCGGATGCTGTGGCGCAGGCCTGTAATCCCAGCAGCTCCAGAGGCTGAGGCGGGAAGATGGTGAATTCAAAGCCAGCCTCAGCAATAGCAAGGCCCTGTCTTGAAAAATAAATAAATAAAAAAGGGGCTGGGGATGTGGCTCAGTAGTAAAATGCCCCTGGTTCAATCCCTGGTACAAAAAAAATTAAAAATAAAACAGGAAAAGGTATGGGAGCTCATTAGGTAAGTGGAAGAATTTTCCTTTACATGTAGGCAGTTTGAGGGCAAACCTCTACAATCTACATGTCACCTTCTGATTAAATTGTTCCCATACTTTGCTGAAAAAAACGATTCTACTCTCTTTTCTAAGTGCTTCTAATAAATTACCATAGAGGCGAAAGTCACCTTTAACATTTACTGGAAAAATTGATTTTTTTTTTCTGGAACATCATGAGATTTTCCCCCCACAAAATATGTTTTATTGCATCTTCATTGCAAATCTCATTTGTAATTCATCTCTTAACTTACTCATCTAAGTCATAGCTGACTGCTGAAGACTATCAGTCAAACAGTCTGGAAAAATTCTTCTAATAGTAGAGGTGGAATATAAAGGAAATTGGATAATTTTCACCTCTGTAAAATGTTATTTTTTTAAACGTTCCACCTATGTTATTTAACATTTTAACCAAAACACTTTAAATCATACCACAATAATTCAACAACATAAAATTTGGTCACCCATTAGAGAAATCTTATCTTAATTACATTATGGTAATTCAATAATGTAAATTTTTATTAACCTGAAGAAATATTAGAGGAAAAACACTAGCAAAAATGTAGCAAGTAGTAGATTTCTGGAAATATCCAGCGTGCCATATGAATAGATACATAATAAGCACAGGTGTGAAAAAATTAAATTGCTCCTCCTAGAAATTTTGAACCTAAGAAAATTTACTTTCTAATTGATCTTATCTTCCTGCTTACATAGCCATGCTTTTACCACTTGCTAGCAAAGGCTTCATTTGGCTTATAACACTAAATATTCATTACAGAGAAGAGGTGCATACTGTTAAAGGATCCCTGTCCTTTCCTACAAATGATTAGGAAAAAAACTCCAATTTAGACACAGTGATAGATGTTTTCCAAGAGTTTCATGATTTCTCTCTAAAACCGTCTGTCTTCCTCATTGGCCTGAAAACTATCACATCTGCAAGATATATCATTTAGTTTCCTCATTGGTGCTAGGAGACAAGAACACAGCCCACAGATTTACCAATAGCTGACTGATGGTAAATGTTTACTTATAAATTAGAATGGATTATGATTTATTAAGGTAATAAGCCTGATTACATTTAATGGCTTAGATACTATGCATGATGAACATGTTATTTTATATTTAGTTGAAGGAAATGTATATGATAATTAATATGATACCCAAATGCAGCTCAAAAGTTGTGAATTAGAGTTTACCAATTCAAGCAGTATACTAATTGCCTCAGCCCTTAAAATTAAGGGTTTCAGGAAAGTGTCACAGTGACAAAGCAACATCATACAGTTCACTCATACCAAGCATTAAGAATTTATTTATATCTTAGATTCTCTTCTCTTCCCCACATAAACAGACTCATTCTGTAGTTATGAAGAAGGTTTTCTCTTGACAAGCAATGCAGAATCAAAACTTTGGCTTCTGGAGCTTAGGTGAGTAATCTGTCAGCAGGGACACCATGACAGCCTGGGATGGTACAACAAAGAAAGAGAAAGGAAGAAATCGATAAATGTTAGTAAGAGTCTGCTTTAGGACCAAAGGAAGGGGAATTCAGTGTCAGTTATGCAGGCTTGGAGTTAAAATGTGTTTTTCCAAGGAAATGATAAAAAATAGTACTGAACTGATATTTATTTTTATTTGGATAAAGGAAGGTCCTGAGGAACCAAGTTGACCCAAATGTAAGCACAAACACTGTGCTTACTTAGGCCTCGTTCCAGGACTAGTGGGTCAGAAAGTTGAAATATGATGCCATGATGGCTTCTGTGAATGGGTTTTCCAATCACAGATTTAAGCCCATGAACTGGCTAGTTTTAGAGAAATCTAATCCCTCCTGTCCCAGTTTTCCATGTGTACACTGTGGTGGGATCACTTGCAATCTAGAGAAGTTTAGGATAAATTACATGCACAGTAATAAAGGTAAACTATTTAGACTAATGAATAATGTCTGCTGTATGATTTTTGTCCTCTTGAAAGAACATTAACTTTATAGCAAAGAGTATAGCTTCCTTTTGGGCTTTCATCCACAAATCGTGGCTTTCACATTTGCTCTTTCCCAATCTCCATAGAAGCAACAATAATAATAATGTCAGAAACAATAGTGAACATATATTGAGTGCTTACTAGGTACCAGACAGTGTACTAAATGCCTTATCATGTGTCAGTCAGTCAAAAAATATTTTCCAGGCACTGAATTAGGTAATTTGTGAGTTTGAGAGAAAAGTTCATTCATTATCTCATTTGATGCAATGATCTTCTTAGGTGGCTTCTGACATTGCTATTTATAGATTAAGGAACAAACCCTTGGGGGCTGGAGCGGTGGCTTGGCGGTTAAGTCGCTTGCCCAGCATGTGCAAGTGTGCAAGTTCAAACTTCAGCACCAGGTACACAACAAAGTCTAGGAGCAACGAAGGCCATGTGAAAAACTCAATAAAAATTGTTTCTCTCTTTCTTTCTCTCTGTCTCTCTCTCTCTCTCCCTCTCTATTAAATAAAAGAAAAAGAAACCAACCCTTGGGGCTAGAGTGGCAGCTCAGCAGTTGGAGTGCTTGCCTGGCATGCACAAAGACCCAGGTACAAACCCCAGCACCATATACACAACCAAGTGTCAGAGAAACAAAAATCAGATGAATAAATACCATAATTCTCTCTCTCTAAAAAACAAACAAAAAAAACCCATAATTAAAAAAAAACCTTGAAAATCAATAGAAGAAAGGGGCCAGGTGGTGAGAGGAGGTGAGGGAGGGGGCAATTGCTGGGGAGGGATATTGAAGTACTGGGGAGGGATATTGGCCAAATTATATTGTTATATTATGTCTATGTATGAATATGCAACAAACTCCATCATTATGTATAACTATAATGCACCAATAAAAGTGTGGAAAAAAGAAACCAATCGTTGAACCAACAGATAGTGAAAAATGGATTGGAATCTAGTTTCTCTGACTCCATTCTTTTTTATTTTTTTAAATAAAGAGGGGACAGTGAGAGAGAGAGAGAGAGAGAGAAGCAATCTTTTATTTAGTTCTTCATATGACTTTCATTTCTGGGACACTAAGTTATGCACGTGGTGCTGGGGTTTGAACTCGAGTACTTGCGCATGCCAGGCAAGCACCGTAACTGCCGAGCCACCACTCCAGCCCCTCTCTGACTCCATTCTTTTTTTTTTTTTTTAAAGAGAGACGGACAGTGAGAGAGACAGAGAAAGAGAAAAACAACTTTATTGAGTTTTTCACATGGCCTTCATTGCTCCAACACTTAGTTGTGTATGTGGTGCTGGGATTGGAACCCGGGTCCTTGTACTTGCCAGGCAAGCGCTGAAACCACTGAGCCACCACTCCAGCCCCTCTGACTCCATTCTTAAGAGAGATTTTCACTGCTTCTCAAGTACTTGCTTTATGCTTCTGTACTGTACAAGTATCCCTAGGCTTTATCAGAATCTCAGGCTAAGGTGTTCATTGAATATATTTATTAAATGGATACCTGTGCTGAGTGCTTTGTGTTCATGATACTAAATAATATCATTTCCCACCATATGAAGTAGTAAGAGATGTAAAATACAGATGAAGAAACTGAGATGGGTTTTCCTGAGTGATAATGGTAAAAGGTAGATATACACCTGCCTGTCCCAGGAACCTGACCACTATTCTCAGATGATTTATTTCACTGAATCCTCACAATTTTACATTGTTTCTATTTTTATCCCTGTTTTTTCATATGAATAAACTGGGCTTATTGAAGTGAAGGAACTTGCCCCAGATCACACAGAAATCCAGCATTTTAACCTGATTTCCAAAGCTTGTGTTTTAAAACCAATACCCTATATTGCCGTTAAGCTACAAAAATGTATTGAGCACATATTTAGGATATGTTCCAGGCACCCTTCTAGGTATAATGCAGATTACAGACAAGCTAATTGCTCTTACCTTGGATTTTTCATTTTAGTGGGTGGGCAAGAAACAGATGAGCAAATAAGAAAATGCCATTTAATAACTTTAGAAAATAAAAAGAGGAGGGTGAGGAACCACTTATGAGTGGGCAAGCTGGATAAAAAAAAGAGTGAGGAGGCTGGGAAGACCTTGCTAAAGGAGTGACATTAAGTGTGAGGTATGAAGGGCAAGATGGAAGTAGGAATGTCAAAATCTGAGGTAAGAATATCTACCAGGTAAAAATATTTTAAGTTTTTTATGAATTCCTGGGACCACATCTTAGGTTTTACTTTGTCATTCACAGTCATTGGACATGTCAAGCTTATTTTCAAATATAAAACAGAAAATCAACTTGGGGTAGGGTTGTCAGATTTAGTTAAATAAATGTAGATAGATAAATAGGGATGTTAGTTATACAAAAATATTGTTTTACTTAAGTATTTCCCAAATATTGAATGGGACATACTTATACAAAAATTATTAATTGTTTATCCAAAATTCAAATTTAATTGGGTTTCTTATATTTTATCTGGTACCCCTAGCTTGAAGAGAAGTGAAAGACTCTAAATACTGTGATCTACAATTGCAATGGTGTTATGTGCTTAAGGGCCATTCAGATAGCAGTGCTTTCAAGTGTCAGGATTTTTGCAGACTGCCTTTATGTTTCTTTAGTTCCACAGGAAAATCAATAGACAGGGGAAGAAACCTATCTGATATTTGGGGAGTCCTACTGCCTTAACAATCATTGAAAAATAAAAGAGCAAACTTTGTGGGGAGGAAAGAGTTATTTTTATTTTTAAACAAAGGGAGAGAAAAATGTGTATGTGCTGTGGAGAGAAAAATGTGATTACCAGAACATTAGGAGTAGCACTGCTAGAAATCACCCAGCATGCAAGCCTTAAAAAGCTACTCTGAACGAAACCCAAAACAGAACAAAAATAAAATGCTACTCTGAGTACTGAAAGAATACACTTTTGCTTGAAAGTTGTTACATCCCTTAAGAACCAGTCTGTCACCTTCTAATTTAGACCTTACATCAGTCATTATAGGTATCATTAGCTCAGAACTGGAGGCCAGATTGTGTCTTTCCTCCCTTCTTCCATCTTAAATAAATTTATGTGTGTGAAAATCATTCCCAGTAGTGTTTCCCAACAGAAACTTTCTGAAATGATGGAATGTTATGTTTGTGCTGTCCAATACGGTAATCACTAACTGCAGTGGGTATTTAGCATTTAATGTGGGTATTGTGGTTAGTGTGACTGAAGAATTGATTCTTCAATTTTATTAAAATTTAATTTAAACTCAAATAGTTGCATGTGTCTAGTGGCAACTATATTGGCTAGGGCAGTTTTAGAGGTAAACAAGTATTGTCCCTTTAGAGCATCCTAGAAAAATCTATCATAGTGGTGCTCAACCTAAAGGCCATTCTGCATAAATTATCTATGAATGATTTCTTTGCCTATAAAATAGGAACTTAGTCCAGATGAACTTTAAGGTCTCATCCTACTTGAAAATGTTATGCATCTATGAATTGTACAGTCTATGTGGGGACTGCATATTTTTCTTTTTCTTTTTTTAAAATCTCCAATGCCTGGCAGAGGATCTGGCATGGAGTGGATACTAAATGAGCTGAACTCAAAGGGACCTCCAAATGATCCCATTCAGAAACATGAGTACAACATGTATATCACCATCTTTCCAGGCACACTTATAAGCAGGTACACTAGTTTATAAGTTATGCCACTCTGTCTCATACCACAAGCAGACTCAGAATCCTTTTCCACACAGGATCCAAACATCCTGTTGGCGAGACTGGGAGCTGAGATTAAGACTCATGTGCCATCCTATTGCTCAGTCTGCTTATCGGTGGGGAAACTGGGACCTGGAGAGGTAAAACTCATTCCAAGATGGCACAGATAACTAGGATTTAAGTCACTTATTGAAGTAATCTCCTCACTCCCAGTTGAGCATTCTTTCTATTTTAGATTCTCCACCTTCAGTTTAACATGGTTCTGCCTTCTTCTCTTCTTTTTAAAAAATATATTTCTCCCTAATAATAGCAGGTATCTTAGCATAATGGGTAATGATGAGACAGCAGTTAAGACCCACATGAATGCAAAATGGGAAGCAAGATTTCACTGTGTATGTATCTCCTTGTAAACATTTCAACCATGTGAATATATTATTTAATTTTTAAATAAATCGAATTTAAATATATTGCTTAATAGACTAAAATTTAGAACTGCAGAATATCTTTATAATTAATAATTTAGAAGGTTTTTTTAAGTTTTCCCCTCTGAATTTCTACAACCTGCTCTAACAGATTTGGTTGATTTATCTTTGTAACTTCAATTGTCATCTGACGAAAAATAGAGCTTGAGGATTTTTTTCTTTATGTCTTCCTGAAGTATATAGTTAGCTCCTGTTTTCTTCACTGTCATCTAGTTCTTTGCTATTCGAAATGCGGTCCACAAAGCAGGGACACCTCAATTAACTTTTTAGAAGTGCCAAATTTTGGGCTGCATCTCAGAACTACTGAATCTGAATCTGCACTTCATAAGATCACTGGGTGAGTTAACTGTGCATTAAAGCTTCAGAAGAACTGGTCTGGATGACATGGCAATTGTCATTTTGGCCAAAGTTAGTGTCCTGAGGTGACAAGCTGGAAAATGCAGTAAAAAGGTATCATTGAATATGATAAAGTTAGGACTGATAGACAACCTTCCATAGAAAAAGGAGCCAAGATTGGCTTCCATGCAGCCATAGTGGAGCTTGAACTCCACTATGTATCAAATCAACAATGACGATGTTAATGATAATTATAATAATTTTTAGAATGTATTAGGCCCTGCTATTTTCTTTACATGCATTACTTTAATATTCATAACAACCCATTCTTACTTATAGATTAAATTATTATTAAATGGTCATTTACAGCTGACTTTTTTCTACTCCAGAGTTTGAAAACTAAAAACTACATTTCCCAGACTCCCTTCAAGCTAGGTTGCAGGCATGTTACTCAGCTGCACCTACTCAAAGCTTGGATGCAAAAGTAAATAACATGCAGTAGAAGCCTGGATTGTCTGTTCCATACGCAGGTAGAATTATTTGTTTTAGCTGGAGTAGTTATAGTGGAGTATGTAATCTAGTTTCAAGGACCTGAGGTACCAGGCTATGGGTGGCTGTATCAATGGTGTTCTGGCTGTAAATGATCCACAATGTTGTTGAGTAAATTTCCTGTTGTGTTATCTCTAGGTGTGTGTTGTCCAAGAATGATTCACTACATCGGTTTCATGAGAAAATTCTGGGAGCTGCTTAATATTTTTAAAATAAATGTCATTTCATTTATCCACCTAGAATGGACTCAGTTGTTTGGAAGATCCTGGCTGGTACAACTATTAAGATCAGGTAAATCACTAAAAATTTACTTTGTTAAAATATATTATTGCCAGGCGTGGTGGTGCACGCCTGTAATCCCAGCAGCTTGGGAGGTTGAGGCAGGAGGACCGCAAGTTCAAAGCCATACTCAGCAACTTAGCAAGACCCTAAGCAATTTACTGAGATCCTGTCTCAAAATAAAAAAATAAATAAAAAGGGCTGGGGATGAGACTCAGTTGTTAAGTGCCTCTGGGTTCAATCCACATATATATGTGTATGTGTATATTTATATAAATATGTATAAAAACATTAATGAGCAGTAACAATATATTATGAGCTTTCTGACAAAGAAATAGATGCCCTATGAGCAAGTAATGTAGTTGGATAATTTTGTTTGATTATTATTTACCAAAAGGCATGAACAACCAAATTTTAATGACAGAGAATTCCTTATTTGTTCATTCTCTATTTTTTTTGCTTACCATGATTGTCCACTTTCTGTTTTCTGCCTCTGGGAACACTAATGATCGTGGAGAATAAAATACTTCATCATCCACTTCTTCTGGCTTTCTGGGCAAGCAGTGTAAAAATGTCCAATCAGAGGCAGCAACTTTGGCAGTCTAGAGATGGGGACAAGATCACATTTTGACTATTACATGTGGCAGTCATATTTGTCTCTTTCAGTATTTAAAAACACATATGACTTGCCGTCAAATATCAATGCAAAGAGGCAGAGTAAAGCTTTTATTTCAAAACAACTGAAGGAAATGTACATAGTATCTTAACCTGATGGGATTTTTCTAATCATTTATTTTATTTGGGAGATCGTCACTCCAAGTTAAACTCCAGTTTTCTGGTATTCTGTGGATATTTCAATAAAGAACTCTAGTACTATGATATGTAGTTGATAGCAAAAGTCACCAATTATACCTCAGTATATTTTAAAAGTTGCTTTGAGTATTATATTTTAAGCTTATCTTCAAAGCATGATTTTTAGCACTTGAAGTATGCTTTGTCCTTAATTATGACTTTTTTTTTACAAAAAGCACTGAAGTAGGAGTGCATTAAACAGGATTATGAGCACTGAACACTAAATATTTCATTGCTAATGCAAATGCATTAGCAGTCTCAATTTTCTTCAACAGTTCATTCCTGAAAGTTACATTTTCCCTACCATTTCCATTGTACACTTAACAGATTCAAAACTACACTCTCATACTTTCTTACTTCAAATTCATTGTTTTGTACAAAAAAATTGTTTTGTCTCCACCCTAGCCGTAAGTTCAGAACATTTTGAGTTTTTGAAATGCTAGGAAAGTGACATGGAAACGGAGTGACATTTATATTAGTCATACATCAGTGAAATTGCCATTCTTCAAACCTACAGTCCCAGCACCAGGAGAACACCTAAAATTAGCTCAGGTAAGTATGAGGTAAACCACAGACCATTTAAAATATCTCCATGAAAATATGTACAACTTATATGACAAGGGATTCCCATAACATATGAAGTACCCCTATAATTGATTATTTAGAAAAGCAAAAAAATTAGAAAATGAGCAAAAATATATCAATTCATACAAAAACAAATGCAAATGGCCAATAAACATGAAAAGATGTTTAACTTCATTAGTAACCATGCAAATTCAAATTTAAAAAAGTATGAGTTAGCATTTCCCTTCATGTTTCCAAATGAAAATAACAACTAAGAATGGAAAACATGTGGAGAAAAAAGTATAATATGCAGCTGTGGGAGTATAAATTGTTCATTCTTTTTGGATGGGCAATTTAGCAACATCTCCCATTATTTTGAAAAGTATGTAACACATCGCACAGAAATTCTTTTAGGTATTTATTATCCAGTAACACCTGCACAAAGAAATCTATAACTAGTGTACATTGCAGCATTGTTTGTAATTGGGGTATTTGGAAATACCTTAATTTACCAGTAGGCAATATTATGGGTAAATTATGGTCCACTCATACTTTGGAATTCTACACAACTATTAAGAAGAATGAAAATATCTCAATGAATGAACAAGGAAACAAACATTTGTTAAGTGGAAAAAAAGTCAGAATAATATGTCCAAAATGCCATTTATGAAAAATCAGTAGTTGTGTATAGGCATGTATACATAAATGCACAGAAAATGTCTGCAAAGATACACAAGACTTTGTTAAAAAAAAAAAGTGTATGCCTGTAGGAACAGTGACTGTTAAGAAGGTAGGGGAAAGATATCTTCACTTTTTGTTTTCCAAACCTTCATTCTATTTGACATGCAATAATACAGAAAATTGTGGGGCTGGAGCAGTGGCTCAGCAGTTATGTCGCTTGCCTGGCATGTGTGAGTACGCGAGTTCAAACCCCAGCACCATATGTGCAACGAGGTCTCAGAGCAACAAAAGCCACATGAAAAACTAAATAATAATTGATTATTGATTCTCTCTCTCTCTCACTGTCCCTCTTTCTTTGAAATATAAAAAATAAAGAATTACATGTACTACTTTCCCGATAATTTTTTTGTACTTGCTTTATCATTTTCTTCAAAGTAGATTAGTTGCTCTGCTTACAAAACCTCTATGTGCGCGTTTTTTTGAGGTACTAGGGGTTGAACCCAGGGACATTCTACCACCAGACCTTTCTTTTAGAAAGAGAGAAGGATAGTGAGAGAGAGACAGAGAGAATCAATTTTTATTGAGTTTTTCACATGGCTTTTGTTGCTCTGACACTTAGTTGTGTACGTGGGTGCTGGGGTTTGAATCCGTGTACTTGTGCATGCCAGGCAAGTGCTGTAACCACCAAGCCACCGCTCCAGCCCCACACCAGACCTTTTTATTTCTCACTTCTCACTAAATTGCCCGTCTGGCCTGGAACATGTGATCCAACCTCCCTAGTCACTGGGATTAAAGGCATGTATCTCTGTGCCCAGCTCAGACAATGGTTCTCAAAGTGTATCCCTGGAGCAACAGCACTGTATCACCTAGGAACTAGGTAGAAATGCAAACTCTCAGGTCTCACCTCTCACCTACTGAATCAGGACCCCTGGACTGGGGCCCAGCCAGCTATGCATGAACATCTCCTCCAGCAGATTCTAATATCTGCTCGAAATTGAGAAGCACTGCTCCAGTTCTTACTGGGAGGCAGCAAATTGAATGAGATTCTGCTGAATGCCCCTGAGGGATTTGGCAAAGCTAATCTGAACGTAGGGTCTTTAGAAAATAGAAGCAATAACCAGTATGTTTATGAGATTTTTCTTGGTGGAGAAGTAAGAAGAAACTACATGCATCAGAAGTAACCTAAGGTCTCTAAACATAGCAGAGCAAAGCATTCTTTTTTTTTATTAGATGGATATAGAGATACAATTGAGGGGGAAACATTATCAAACATTCAAGGCATTCTGATGCCTCTACTGCTGTACAAGGGAAAAGGTTACTTCTCTTTGCAGCCTGGGTTTCAAATTCCTTTGCCCAAGACTTTCTCAACAGGTCTCCAAAAGTGAAGGAAGTAAAGTCAAAAATCAGTGAATGGG
>PVKS010040399.1:0-16652 GCA_004027875.1 Aplodontia rufa | reverse complement strand
AAAAAAAAAACTTCAATGAGATACCACCTCACTCCTGTTAGAGTGGCAAAAATGAAGAATACAAGCAACGACAGATGCTGGAGGGGCTGTGGGAAATTAGGAACACTGTTACACTGCTGGTGGGACTGCAAACTGGTTCAGCCACTATGGAAAGCTGTATGGAGAATCCTCAAAAAATTAAGGTTGGAACTACCTTATGATCCAGCTATCCCACTCCTGGGAATTTTTCCAAAAGAGTTAGAATCAGGGTATTATAAGGATGTGGCTTCCTCTATGTTCATAGCAGCTCAGTTTACTATAGCTAGACTATGGAACCAACCCAGATGCCCCTCACTCGACGAGTGGATAAAAAAACTTTGGTACATATATACAATGGAATACTACTCGGCCATTAGAGAGGATGATATTATGGCTTTTGAAATCAAATGGATGGAGATGGGTAGAATTATGCTTAGTGAAGTCTCCTAATCTCCGAGACTCAAGGGCCGAATGGTTTCTCTCATCTGTTGATGCTAGAATTTATGGGGAAGCAATAGGGCAGATGGCTAACCTAATAAAGCTTCAAATTGAATGACTTTCAGAGTAATAGGGGGATGGCTCTCTAGGATGCTTGGAGGTGTAGGGAGGTGGATGGGGAGGGGGGAGGGTATATGAAGAACTCATAGGAGTCTGGAGATTGGGAAGATGGGGGAACCATCCCATAAGCCGATGTCATTCCTCGACAAGCTACCCATTTAATGCATGAGTTCTTTTGGGGAAAACTGCATCAGGTAAAACCTAAGGTGGTCATCCATGTTTTAGCATTACCCCTGGATAACGAAGTTTATATACATTGATTGCTACTGTTTTGATAATGTTTCCCCCTCTACTGTATCTATATATACTTCTAATAAAAATAAAATAAAAAAATAGAACAAGTGGCAGGTGATACCAATGTGAAATGTCTGAAGCCCGTGTTGACACCCTGTTTTTCAAGCTTAACAATATACAATCTAGCAGCCCTTCCCAAAGGAGTTTATGCAAACAGCAACAAGATCCAGGGCAGCTGATAAAGTAAAGGTCAGACCCCAACAAGTTGAAAATAGTTTTTTTTTTTTAAGAGAGAAAAAGAGAGAGAGAGAGTCAATTTTTATTGAGTTTTTCACGTGGCCTTTGTTGCTCTGACCCTTAGTTGTGTATGTGGGTGCTGGAGTTTGAACCCGTGTATCTGCACATGCTGGGCAAGTGCTGTAACCACCAAGCCATTGCTCAAGCCCCACATTGGTCTTTTTTATATGAGTCTAATTTTATGCTAATTGTTTTCATAAGTATTAGCTCATGTAATTTTTATCCATTTTGCAAGTTAGGCATTTTTATTCGGACTTTATCAATGAGAAAACTGCAGCTCATAAAGACTGTATAAATTTTTTGCATTTGTATATTAAGTGAAAATGAACAGATTCAGAGCCCTATAATTCAAATTTAAGTGTATTCATACTGTGAATTGAAAAGTGAATTTAGCCTATCGTGTTTGGGATTATGAAAAATTGTTTAAAAAGAGGGTTGCAACGGGGTGCAGCGGTGCATGCCTGTAATTGTGGTGACTCAGTAGGCTGAGGCAGGATGATTGAAGTTTCAAAGCTAGCCTCAACAGCTTAGCGAGGCCCTAAGCAAAGAAACAAGACTTGGTTTCAAAATCAAAATATGAACAGGACTGGAGATGTTGCTCAGTGTTGAAGCACCCCTTATTCACTCCCCAGTACCAAAATAAAAATACTAAAAGAAATGCATCTGTAAACGTCAAAATAATATTTTTCTCAAAAAATTAATGTCACTGCTTTTTGGGAGGGAGATTGCTGAATTGCTAGGAAAGTGGACATAAATTTGACAGATGAATATTTCTTTACCTTAATAGAAACATTTCTCTATTTTAATGTATTAAAAAGCCATTTGTTACATTAATTTTGAATAATTTTTGAATAATATTGAGACACTGAAACTGAATTTTAATATATATTTAGATAATGCATTATGAATGACTTTGTTTTTTTTTTTTAATTTTGGTGAGCATACTGAAAAATGCTTGAAAAATTTACTGAAATCTATCAGGCCCATAATTATTGTTCAAAGGTATTATTTATCTTTGTTCTTGAATTTTCTATAGAATATAATAGTAACTATGATGCAATGATGGGTTCTTTCATAATTCATTCCTTTCATCTAGTCTTTGTCTACTCAGACTGCCATAACATAATATCATAAACTGTGTGGCTTCAACAACAGACACTTATTTCCTTATGATTCTCAAGGCTAAAAATTCCAGATCAAGTCTCAGGAAACTCCCAGCTTATAGACTCCTCCTTTCACACTGTATTTTATGCTGTTTCCCTTTGATCATGAAAACATACTTAGAACAAGTGCTGTAGTGTTTCTTTTTCCATGTTTGCCCACATTCCCATGCTGTGGGATCATGGTCTTTCAGATGACTTTATTTAACCTAATTGCTTTCTTAATGTCTCTGTCTCCAAATATATTTACGACTTTAGCATATGAATTGTGGGTATCCATGATCTATATCCATTGTATATTTATGAGCACCTAAGAGATACTAAGCTATGTGTGAGAATTTATATATATATATATATATACATGTATGTATATATATATATATATACATACATATATATTTATAGTTTCCCTGAAGTTCATACTTTTGTAAAGATAACCTTCATAAGTGATAAGTAATATAAACTTATATGAAGAATTTTGATTTAGTTGAAGGTCAAGGAGAATGTCTCCAAGGACAGACCAGGAAATAAAATAGGTTAGAAAATGTTAAATCTTAAAACCTTTGAGGAAGAATAAATGAGTGGATCAAAGCACATTATTTGAGCCTGGAGAGGTATTCAAGGACCAGATGGTATAGTCTCATATGCTGCCATGGTAAAGCTTGCATAATTTGCCATAGATCCATTGGGAAACCTTGGGAGAGTACAAATAGCAAAAACACACACTCTAATTCATATTTGGAACAGATGTTTCTTGCCAGTATGTGCGAATGAATTAAAAATTGTTAAAGGAGAAATCTGAGAGTCCAGACAGACAGATATACTGCTGGTAAAGGTAGGGGGAGAATATGGCATGGATATGTCAGTGAGTTAATTTGAGTACCTTCAGAAGCAAAATCAGTTAGGTCACAATGAACATAGAGAACAAGATGGATGTGACAAAGCTAACACCCAAGTCTCTATCACGAGCTCTAGTGTGGTTCCAGGTACTCTTTGTCAATACCACTAACACTGACAGAAACAGTTTGGAGGAAAAGGAAAGAACACAATTCTCTGTCGTTTAAGTTTAAGATGGCTCAAACATCTTAATAAATATAGTTATGTGTTGCTAAACAACATTTTAGTGGAGGAAAGAACATGCATACGATGGCAATCCCATAACATTATAATGTCCGTCATCTAGCGATATTCTGGTCATTGTAATGTTGTAACACAATGCATTAGTCACATGTTTGTGGTGATGTTGGTGTAAACAACATACCACAGTGCCAGCCATATAAACACATAGCACATACACTTAGGTACAGTGTATAACAATTGGTAATGATAACAGACTACTAGTTTACTGGTTTATGTATTTATTATATTGTACCATTTGGAGCTATTTTAGAGTGTACCCCTGCATATTTAAAAAAAAAAAGGTGGACTGTCAAAGAAAATGCCATGTCAATTGCTAGCAGCCTCACCTATCTTGTGTTTTTCATATTCTTTGATTGCATTATTTTTATTCTGCATGCCTTAATCTCATGTTGTATTGTTTAGCATGACTTCAGAAGCAATGGGTGAAAGCATACATGTATACATCGCATATAGCCTAAATTTGGAGTGGTTCATAACATCAAGATTTGAAAACTAAGTTGGTATAATGATAAGAGCACCCCGATGATGCACTTCTCAAATATGTCCTCCTTGTTAAGCAACACCTAACTGCATGGTGTGTGAGCAGGTCAGTATGTTCATAAAACTCAGCAATGAGTGGGCTACACATCTAAATTTGAATAGCATATAAAAAGTGAATTTGAATCCATGACAGTTATATATAAAAAACCTGTGGAGAGAGAGTAGACTAGAAAAATAGAATGCCTTGTGCTCAAACTTGAACAGCTCCAACATTTAGAAAGGAAAATAGGCAGGGGGATGCAGAATGAAACCCAAAGTAGAATCCAGAATGATGGGAGGATACCTTCCTTATGGGTATCATAGAAGTTTTAAAAAATGAACTTTAATCTGTCTTGGTTTACATTGAAAGGCCCCAAAATTGACAAGAATATCATTGTCTTGATTTGTCAACAGGTAGTTTTACCAAACTTTTCATAGTACATAATTTGTGTCCTTTATCCTCCTAATATTCTGCATAAGAAAACGTAAGATTACTTGCTTGCAACAGAGAAAAAAAATCAGATCTGAAATTTCAACTTTACTGTGTACCACCTTATTCTAAAATCCTTACCACTGAACAACACCACATCTTGATAAAATGACAAATGTTTAAATCATATTATATCCAGTTATTGGCTATATTTGATGTAGAATTGAAACACTCCACAGCAACTGATTCTTGAAAACTAAAAAGCATACAATGGAGAAGAAAAATAGAATATCCCACTCTTTGTCTATGTCAGACTTTTGATTGCTTCTTCTGTTCCCAGGTAGCAATCAATAATATTGTCACCAACACATGTATTTGTCCTTTGAATTTAGAGTTTTAGTACTTCAAGCAGAAATCTAAAGATAGACTATATTTTCCAAATGTTTCATTTTGAATGTATAGAGAAATTTCTATTACTAAATTTTGGCATTAATGCACTGATGTATTCTACAAATTAGGTTAGTAGATATTCTATTAAGAATGAGAAATGGCATTTCTCCATTATACTTAATCTTTCACTAATAGTCTGGATCAAGTTGCTGTGTTTGTGTTTATGTAAAAGGAAAATTAAACCCTTTTTTATGAAGAAATATATCTGTACTCTTCAAAGGGCCTATCATATTTTGAATTAGGTTGTAAGAATGTCAGAGATGTTCAAGAATATGTTATAGGTATATTATTTTTTGCAAGTTAAACAGAAATCATGAATGTGTATCAACTGCCTTTTAATAATTTCACTTGATGATAGAATTATGTAAAACTGTAAGTTCTGTATCTTATTATTACAAGATGCTGAAACTTGCACTGAAATTCATTGGTTGAACTACCAATAAAGAATTATTACAATAGATTAAAGTATTATTAAAATGATGCTCAGTTCATATCTTATATCTCTTATATTCCTTTTATAAACCTGCAAAATAAGGTTACAGGTCCAAGATCATGTGGCTATTCTGAAGATTGAAAGAGATCATGCACAACTGCACACGTACAAACACACATACACACACACATACACACACACACACACATCACAGAACATGCCAAAGATAGGACTGTAAGCTACAATTTTTCAAATAGATAAACAAGATAATTTCAGATTTTTCATTTATAGTTTTAAAATATAAATTAGTTTAGTTTAATGGGGCAGCAAATGACAGAAAACTGATTGATGTGAGAAGGGCTCTCAATAGTGGAAACCTTTTTTGCTGAAGAATAGGAGAATATGGAGTTATTTTAGAAGAATGAAGCATAGTGAAAACATTCATGGTGACTGGAAGGGACAACAAACTCAGGATATGAAATAAGATGTCATGGTCCTTTATGTTTACTTTAGAAATTATATTTAAAACTACAAAGTGTATCCAATAGACAAAGATGTAAGTTTTGTCCAGCTGCAAGTTTTGTCTATATAAATTCAGAGCCATGAACCAGGTGACAGAATAATGGCTGGCTTGTTATTGCTGTTTCTTCCATAGGCGAATGTGAAGCAGATGGAGAAAATAAATGAAGACCATTTTAAGAATCTTTGCAAAGGAATAATTATAACTAACTCATGAAGAAACTAAAGAATCAAGAAGAAGGTTATAGGTCAAAGGATAAGCAGCTCTCTTGATATCAAAATTTATTATTCAGGGGCTGGAGTGGTGGCTCGGCAGTTACGATGCTTGCCTAGCATGGGTAAGTACACGAGTTCAAACCCAGCACCCAAGTACACAACTAGGTGTCAGAGCAACAAAAGCCATGTGAAGAACTAAATAAAAATTGATTCTCTTCCTCTCTCTCCTCTCCCTCTCTCTCTTTCTTTCTCTCTTTTTTTTAAGACAGAAGGACACTGACACACATACACACACACACACACACACACACACAGAGAATCCATTTTTTATTGAGTTTTTCACCTGACTTTCATTGCTCTGACACTTAGTTGTGTATGTGGTTACTGGGGTTTGAACCCGGGTACTCGCACATGCCGAGCAAGTACTATAACCATCGTCCCTGTCTTTCTCTTTTTTGAAAAAACAAAGTTATTATTCAGGGCTAGAGCAGTGGCTTAGCTGTTGCAGCATTTGACTGGCATGTGCAGGGACACAAGTTAGAACCCCAGAACCATGTGCATGGCAGAGTGCTGGAGCAATGAAAGCCACATGAAAAACTAAATAAAATTGATTCTCTATTTCTCTCTCTCACTGTCCCTTTCTCTCTTTAAAAAAATATTATTCAAAGATAGAATGAGTAAATTCTTACTCAAAGAAAAAATGCCTAATAACAAAGTGTCTCTTGTTTGTAAGGAAAGATGTGAATGAAGGAAACAGGAGAGCAATGGCTCTACAGAATTCAGGTTTATTTGGAAGAAACCTGCAAACGGTGCCCCAGTGGAGAATGGGACCCATCTACCACTTACACCCTTACACCGAGGGTGGTCATACAGAGAATGGCAGGGGAAAGGGATTAGGGTTTCACTAGAGAGATGTCAGATAGGATTCCTTTTATAATGATGATTTGTTTAGGGTGGAGTGTTGTCCAGCATTTAGATACAGTTGGGTCAGATGACGTTGAGGTAGTTCTTATTCTGAGATGGAGGATACATTTCAAAATGGCATTGCCTTGGTCAGATTCTTCCTAAAATTGTTCAAGTCTATTTTGGTGATTTGAACTATGAAACGTCTATACAGAAAGCAAAATTAACAAATGCTCCTTCAGTAATGAGATTATCATATTCTCAAAAGGTAAAATGTGTATATAAATTTTAAGAGTGTGCATGTGTGATTTGAAACTGGAAATTAATACCCAAATAACATTTGGCAAATTAAAAGGCTACAAGATCACTCTGGTCCTGAAAGACAGAGATGTGAGCGTGGTGAGAAAGACAGAGGACATACTATTTGATTACTACAATAGTCAGTGTTCTCAAGAGGAGTAGAAAAAATTGAATGGATGGTGGAGATGGAGAGTGTAAGAGAGAGAGAGAGAGACTGACTGAGAGAGACAGATAGTAGGGAACTTCTAATGAAGATTGGCTGAGTAGTCTAATATTCTGTCATCTGCAAAGTGTAGAATCTGGAAAGCCAATAGTGCAATTCAGTATGGCTTTTAAAGTCTGAGAATCAGGAGTTCTAAGGTTGGAAGCCAGAGAAAAATGGAAGACCCAATTAGAAGAGAGAGAAAATAATTTCCCCTCATCCACTTTTTGGTTCTCTTTCACGCTCTGTTGATGAATGATGTCTGCGCACATATATGAGGGCAGAACTTCTTAACTCATCTACCAATTTAAATGTTAACTTCTGGAAACCCTGAAGATGCATCCAGAATTTATCTTTTATCAACTCTCTGGGTATCCTTTAATTCACACATTAAGACAGAAAATTAAACATATATCTATGATTTTGCTTCCCTCACAGATTCACTACTGACTCAAATGAGTTTCTTACTCAGCAGTTTTTCTTTTGTCCTAGAGAATTCATGCAGTATTTTTTCACTGGTTCTTCTCAGGATCTTAGAAAGGTAAGAGACAAAGATAACAGAATAGAGTTTTCTTAAAAAAATAGAGATGATATAATCTTGGAACTACCTGAAAATGTTTAAAAAAATAAAAAGAAAACCAATGTGGTAAGACAGAAGAAAAAGAAACAATATGGTGAAGGAACAAGAGAGAGTGATAAATTTATAAAACCTAAGAGAAGAGGCATGAGAGAAAACCTAATATGTTAGATAACTATAAAGGGAAACAAATCTGGTACTAGGAAAGCAAAGTGACAATTTAGTTCAGTTGATACTTTACTGGCTAGAGGAATAATGATGGTTTTTATGTGGTTTAGAAATATATTAGCGTTACTAATAAGATTAAACCTTTTACCATCAAGGACATTGTTCTGTGGCATTGCATAGATTGGAATATTGTGCAAAATACTTTAAATATACACTCACACAAACATGCTCATAAACATTTATTTTTAATTTTAGATTAAATTGCTTACTGAAAATCCAGCTTCTCTGACCTAACCTAATCAGGAGTACTTACAATACCAGGAAAAAACTTAACATCTGTTGGCATCTTAAACTCTATTCTGACCTCAACTGCTTAAATTTTATTTTAGTATAAAGAGATCATGTCATTTGGGGAATAGCGAATTTTATCTCATGTTAAAAACTAGAGTCACCTTGAGATGACATTTCTTCTTTCTTTTGACCTGTTTCCTTTGTCTTTCTCAAAATCACAAACATCAAAAGAAACACTGAAATTGCCCTACTGTGTTTTCTCTCTTGCTATCTTAATGCTGTTTAAATCAGTGACCTTGAACTTCTAAAAACTCTAAAATAATGTGGAGAAAACTTTCCAGTTGATATTTTTTGATATTTTCAGACCAACACATTGCAGACAGACTCTAGAACTAATTGAAAAACTCTACAGGCTCAATTTTTTGTGTAATGAACTAAATTAAATGACCCGTTGCAAGGATCATAGTGGGTATAGTTTGGTACTAGAAATTCCCTAGTGTCTCTCTCTGCTTTAATAAAATTAGATACAGCAAATGAGGCATGATGTGTATTGAGTTGATCTTGGTGACAATTGTAATCCCTTCCTCACTGCATGATACTTTAACTGTAGCAAAAGTAAACAAGTGATCCTTTCATGTAATTAGAAATGGTAGTCATCATCTCTTCCACCTAAAATATCACCAGATAATATACTTTAAGTAATTTATTCTCTATTTATATTTTGTGCGATCATTATTTGTTTCTTTATTGATTTACATAGCAAGTAGTGTAAATTTTTAATACAAATCGGGCACTCTCTTACCTCCTGGGAACATGGGTTCAGAACTATTATAGAACTTATATTCATACAAAAATGCTGACATAAATAGGAGAACTTCATTATTTAATGCAGGTTAAAAAGTAGCATAGGTAATGTCAGAGAAAACTTCTGGGGTACTACACATCCTGAAAGATTTTATTCTGGGCATCACAAACCAGTGAAGTTTTCAACCTTCTAAGAAACATAGTGGGATAGAAGTATGATTAAAAGTATTGACAAGAGTCTCCTGCAAGAGTCTGTATCAAATCCAGAAAGAACTATATTCTATGCAAATTTTTGCTTTTTAATTTACCACTGAAAAATTGCATTTAACTAATATGACAGAGATAATATTATAAATTGTTATGATAAAGAAAGGAAATTTGTGCAAATTATCTCCCCATGACAGGAGAAAAAAATGAGAGTAACAAAATGGGAACTGAATATAGCTCAGGTGATGAATGATGAGATGGCACTTTGGCAACATTCAGTGGTCTGCATGTTGTTCCCAAAACTGCATCTATGTGACTTCATTATTTGTTTAGATATCTACACGTACCTCTATGTTTATAAGTACCTCCAAAAGTAATTGTTGCCCCTCTCCAAAGGTAGCTACAGAAAAGAGTAATATGGTATGTCACTGAGAATGAAGGCAAGAATATCAACATCATTAACTCAACAATGTACTAAGAGCTGGCTGTGGTAAAATCATGTACTAGTGGAGACAATTCAAATTTGAGAACAGAGATAATCTGATGGTATAGAATGACATCGACTTCACTTTTAGAAGAATTATCTTGGGACAATTTATATAAATTTATGAAGTGTTGAAAGGAGGCCATATTGAAAATCATGTCATCTAAAATATTTAAAAGAATGATGTAGTTGTGCATAGATATGCATCTAGATTTTTAAAATAATGTTTTTATCACTCATATTAATTAAATTCTAATGCATCTAAAGTTATAAAGTTCATGTTGCAATGTGAAATATACTGAAGTTTAATTCTCAGTGAATTTTTCCTAATGTACTTCCTTATTGCATGATTATCTATACTCTTAATATTCCCTTTGTCTGCACTGTGAAGGAAAGTCTGATTTTATAGTAGTTATTCAAAATAGTGATGATTCAGACCATTCACATTCAGAGTTAGAATAGATATGTGAAACTGAGTCTCAAACTTTGTGACTAATGCTGAGTTTTGTGACATCTTGGGTATCTTTTGGTATATAATGTGATTATTGGCACTCTCTTGATTAAGGGTTGAGGGCATTATTCACATTTTCTTCTGCATGAACAGTGTCCTTGAGAATATTCTGTAGCACAGGATTTGTGTTCATGTATCTTGCTATCATAAGTTAACACTGAAGTATTTAATTTCCCCATCACATTTAAAGCTGAGTTTTACAGGTTATAGTATTTTTGGCTCAAAATTATTTCCCTTCAAGGCTTGAAAAATATTGTTCCAAGCTCAGAAGACCTAGTAGATGGAAAAACATTCCATATTCATGGTTAGGTAGAATCAATATCATCAAAATGGCCATTCTACCCAAAGCCCTATACAGACTTAATGCAATCCCCATCAAGATACCAATGTCATTCTTCACAGATATAGAAAAATCAATTCTCAAGTTCATATGGAATAACAGAAGACTCAGAATAGCCAAAACATTACTCAGCAAGAAGGAGGAAGCAGGTGGTATCACAATTCCTGACTTGAAATTATACTATAGGGCTGTAGTAACAAAATCATCATGCTATTGGTATCAAAACAGATCTGAAGAACAATGGAATAGAATAGAGGATTCTGAGATGAACCCAACACCTTTAACGGTGTGATATTTGATAAAGGAGGCAAAAACATAGTGTGGTAGAAAGATAGCCTGTTCAACAAATGGTGTTGGATAGCCATATGTACACAACTGAAATCGGATCCTTAGCTCTCAACCAGCATAAAAATTAAACCAAAATGGTTCAAAGATCTGAATACTAAATCAGCAACTTTACAATAGTTTGAAAAAGAAGTAGGATCAGCACAACATGACATAGTGATTCAGCAACACCTTCCTTAACAAAACTTCCATGGCACAAGCATTAAAGTCAAGAATAAATAAATGGGACACAAACTAAAAAGCTTCTGCTTGGCTAAAGATTTAGTCAAGAGCCTCAAGAGAGATCCTACAAAATGGGATAAAATATTTGCCTGCTACACCTTGGACAGAGGGCTAATATTCAGAATATACAAAGAACTAAAAAAACTAAACACCAAAATCAGAAATAATCAAATCAATCAGTGGGCTGTAGAACTAAAAAGAAACTTCTCACCAGAGGAAGTCCAAAAAGCCCATAAACTTATGAGAAAATGCTCTACATCCCTAGCAATAAGAGAAATGCAAATCAAAACTTCAATGAGATTCCACCTCACTCCATTCAGAGTGGCAAAAATGAAGAATACAAACAATGACAGATGCTGGAGGGGCTGTGGAAAAAGAGGAACACTGTCACATTGCTGGTGGGACTGCAAACTGCTTCAGCTACTCTGGAAAGCAGTGTGGAGACTCCTCAAAAAATTAGGGCTGGAACCACCTTATGACCCAGCTATCCCACTAGTGGGTATTTTCTCAAAAGAGTTAGAATTGGCATATCATAGAGATACAGCTTCATCAATGTTTATAGCAGCTTAGCAGCTCAATTTACAATAGCTAAACTATGGAACCAACCCAGATGCCCCTCACTTGAGTAGGGGATTCAAAAATTTTGGTATATATGTATAATGGAATACTATTTGGCTATTAGAGAAGATGATATCATAGCATTTGCAGCCAAATGGATGGAGATGGAAAAATTATGCTAAGTGAAATATCCCAAACTTAGAGACTCAAGGGTCAAATGATTTTTCTCATTTGTGGAAGCTAGAATACCGGATACAGTAAGATAAATGGCTAAACTAATAATAACCTCAACATGTATGAATTTTTACACAAAGAGGAGAAATCTGTTCTAGGATGCTGAAAGATATGAGGCAGGGGGCAGGGAGAGGGTGAGGGAATAGGAAGGATATCAAGGAGGCTGGAGGGAGAGAGTATGGGGGAATCAACTCAGAGGGAAACCTCCAACTTCCATGAGAAGACCATTTAACACAGGGCTTTAATTGAGGGAAACAAAGAACCATGGGGAACCCAAAGGAGGAAACCATGGAATGGCATCAGCCTTGGCTTTCTATGTGAATATACATTTATTCTTTATTGTTTGGTAATGGTTCCCTCCTAATTGTATATCCATATTCAACAAATAAAAAAGTAGTGATGATTCAGCGTATGTTACATCTCTCCAAAATTTAAACATAAATGAAAACAAACATTTCACATTCTCCTGTTGTCAGCTGTACATGAATGCCATAGTTACCATATAATTGGTAATATTATCACCTGAAGAGAAGTAGAGCACATCATGACTTCTCCAAAGATGCTTTTGTCAAATTAGCTGAAGTGCAAGGCAAATCCATCCAGTAATACATGTTAAGGAATTTTCCACAGTATGACATAACACATATAATATTCGTTTGTTCCCAAAGTAATATAAAACCAAGCATGGTTATTACATATTTAGGGAAAAACAAATAGTGTTTCAATAGAATGTTAAAACTGCTGATATTGTAGATCATTTCCAAGGAAGTGGAAGAGTGATAGAATTGGACTAGTTTGCTTAATTCAGGCAATATTACAAAACTGTCATTATATTCTATCCGTCACCTAGAAAGTAGTAGCATGATATTAGGAAAATAAATTCTATATCAGTAATTTTAGTTCATGTATTTATTATTTATAGCTACTTGATGTGTAAAAGATTTTTAAGAAAACAAATGTTCATATTTTTGTAAATAGGGCATACAATGGATCATTTTACCCATTTTTATTACCTGAAAATTGTTTAATTTTTAAATGTATCATTTTGAACCATAATTACATATTATAAAGAAAAATTTGCATTTTTTTATTTCACACTAAAACATTTTTCATTTATTGATTTTTTTCTGAAATACATGCCAAACGTTTTTCATATATATGAGTGAAATCATTTAATTTTAAGAAATATTTTGCACATTTTAAGGGAGAATTTTTATCTGAAAGAATAGAAGTTACTTTCCTAATATAGCATAAATGGAATGTAATTCAGATTGACTGACTGAAATCCAAGACTCTTTTGGACTTCCTCTTCCATGTCTAGTGGAATAGTCAAAATCAAATCAATGTATCTATATGAAGAAGTTCAAAAATGAAATTTCAAAATAAAAATAAAAATGAAAGAGATGAAAAAAGGAGACAATCCAAATGCACTGTAGAACCAGTGAGAAGGACAGAATTTGAGAGGACAAAATCTTGGCGATGAAGAGAGACACTCAAGGATGCCATTCAAAATTGGTAATTATTTTTCCTGAATGTATTTTCATATCCTTTAATTATAGCAAAAAAAAATGAGCATCCTTGCAAGATGCTACATAAGCTAGATATCAGAGAAAAAGGAGAAACAATGTACTTATTCTCACACTCTATTCTTTTTCACTTTGAAATTTGTTCTGGTTTTAAAAGTACATAGGAACAAAGGCAAAGAGCAGAAAATTGAAGAAATACAGAGATATTAGGACAGTTTTGAATTGTTGATGAGATAAATATGGGAATTATCTTAGAATTCATTATGGGCTATGGGTTGTGATTCACCCTAAAACATGTTTTAAGCACTGTGAATACAGAGATATGAAGATTTCAAGTGAGGAGTTTGTTGAGCAGTAGATAATTTGCATAGAGATTTGGGGCAATTGCAAATGTCTTCCTTTAGAAATCAAGTTTCATATATTTTCCCATATGCAGTTAAACTTTCTTTGAAAGTATTGCTCTTGCACCTATTATATCACCTGCATATTTTAAATATGTAAATATGTTTTACATAACTGACATGTCCCTCTTACCAACTTCTACCAAGGTATGCTCATAAAAAGGTGAAAATCTCATTCCATTCATTTGATTTCACTAAGAAATACATACGTAAAAAGTGTAATTACTGAATTTTAAAAATATTTATTTTCCAAATCATAGTACAAGCAAGTAACTTCACAAAGGAATGAAATTTGAGTCAATTGTCTTTTGATGTCCAATGAGGTAATGAATATGTAGAGAGCCTTCAAAGGAGAGAAAGCTCCAAGAACTACCATGTCAATGTGTGAAGTATATGGTAAATCTTAGCATTCAAACACAGAACTGAGCAACATTTGAGTTTCTAATCTGAATGTGTAATGTATTGCATGTTTTGAATAAAAATGATTTTTTTTAGTCTGTGATATGACTCCCCTAGTAGATCACATATTAAGCATTGTGTTTAAGTATAGCATTCATTGCTTTTGTGTTGATGATTCAGTGACTTACATGTGTTATGTTTTAAAGAATAATTTATAACTTTTCCAGGCAGATTCAGACATTTTCTTTATGTCACAAAGTGCTACCATCAACCTATACATGGCACACATATCAATGTATTCATTGGTGCATGTGTGCTTCACTTAAACATAGGTATTAACTTGGATTTTTGTCTAATATTGCTGAGGCTCTTCCAATTAAAAAAAATCTGTCACTGATATTTCAAAACACAGAATAATCAAGTATGCCCTCTCTGTTAAAAGAATATACATTATTCAACATACATTTTCTATTTTAATCAGAAATTTACATGATGTTAAGAATTTAAAACAGAAAGAAGTATGGTGTATCTTAGTACTGACATTTAAAAATCTTCATCCATGTTTAGGCCATTCATGTGTGTGTGTTTGTGTTTTGGATATATGATTGAATATTTTTCCTGCTTTTAAAAATTAAAATGTAGGATTGGGCATTTAGCTCAGTGGCAGAGCACTTGCCTAGCACAAGCAAGACCCCGATTTTGGTCCTCAGCCCTGAAAAAATAAGAAAAATAAATAAAAATTTAAGTATTGTTTTTCTAAAGATCTGATGATATAAATCCCAAATTGTTTTTATGGAGTCTTTCTTTTGTTGTTGTTGTTGTTATTGTTTGCTATTTCCTTTTCTCGCTCAATCTCATTTGCAGTTTGAATAAATAAACTGTTATTTTCTGCATGCAGGTTACTAGAGGAATAGTCAATATGCAGCTGTATTAAAATCATAAATTTCTTTGAACAGACAATTTTCAACTTATACATCCAGAAAGGATTTTTAAATTTCTACACTTACAGAAACAACTTTAATAACTGGCAAAGTTTTATGCTTTTTTAAAATTTTTTTATTTTTGAATAACCTTACAAGATTTTAAAAAAAGAATATAAAATGTATATATATTCTGGATATTGCAATTACCCCCACAAGTGCACCCCAATTACCCTCCTTTATCCCACCCTTCCCCTTCCCACTATATCTCTAAAAAAAGTATTAGGTTGTAAAGCATTACATCTTATCTGGATTTAACACATGCTAATAGACCAATTTTCTCATTGTCCAGGGTCTAGTCCCTACCTCCACAGATGAGTGGAGACAATCGACCCTTAGATCTCTGGGTTAAGCTGATTTTACTCATCATGATCTCTTCCATAGCCATCCATTTATCTTCAAAGGCTGCAATATCATTGTTTCTAATTGCTGTGTAATATTCCATGGTATAAATGTACCACAGTTTTTGGATCCATTCTTCCAGTGAGGGACATCGGGGTTGTTTCCATAGCCTAGCAATGGTAAATTGTGCTGCTAAGAACATAGATGTTGCTGTGTCACTATAATGTGCTGATTCTAAGTCCCCTGGAAAGATACCCAGGAGGGGAATAGCAGGGTCATATGGTGGACTCATCCCTAGTTTTTTGAGGATTCTCCATACTGCTTTCCAGAGGAGCTGTACCAGTCTACAGCTCCACCAACAGTGTTAGTGTGCCTATCTCAACACAGCCCCTCCAGCATCTATTATTGTTTATTTTCTTCATCTTTGCCATTCTGACTGGTGTAAGGTGATATCTTAATGTGGTTTTCATTTGCATTTCTCTGATTACTAGAGATTTAGAGCACTTTCTCATGTATTCATTGGCTTGATCAATGTCCGCTGGTGAGAAGTCTCTATTTAGCTCTTTGGCCCATTTATCAATCGGGCTGTTGGTGTTTTTGTAGTTGACATTTTTGAGGATTTTGTAGATTCTGGATATGAGACCCTTGTCTGAGGAATCATAGTCCATGATTCTCTCCATTTCTCTAGGAAACCTCTTGACTCTTTTGATTGTTTCCTTGGCAGTACAAAAGCTTTTTAGCTTTATGGCATCCCATTCACTGATTTTTGACTTTACTTCCTTCACTTTTGGAGACCTGTTGAGAAAGTCTTTGCCTACTCCCAAATGTTGAAGTGTTGGACCAATTTTGTCTTCTATCAGTTGCAACGTAGCTGGTTTAATACC
>PVKS010040398.1:0-16624 GCA_004027875.1 Aplodontia rufa | reverse complement strand
TAAAGCATTACATCTTATCTGGATTTAACTCATGCTACTAGACCAACTTTCTCATTGTCCAGGGTCTAGTCCCCACCTCCACAGATGAGTGGAGACAATCGACCCTTAGATCTCTGGGTTAAGCTGATTTTACTCAGCATGATCTCTTCCATAGCCATCCATTTACCTTCAAAGGCTGCAATATCATTGTTTCTAATTGTTTCTAATTGCTGTGTAATATTCCATGGTATAAATGTACCACAGTTTTTGGATCCATTCTTCCAGTGAGGGACATCAGGGTTGTTTCCATAGCCTAGCAATAGTAAATTGTGCTGCTGTGAACATTGATATTGCTGTGTCACTGTAATGTGCTGATTCTGAGTCCCCTGGAAAGATACCCAGGAGTGGAATAGCAGGGTCATATGGTGGACTCATCCCTAATATTTTAAGGATTCTCCATACTGCTTTCCAGAGGGGCTGTACCAGTCTGCAGCTCCACCAACAGTGTGTTAGTGTGCCTATCTCTCCACAGCCCCTCCAGCATCTATTATTGTTTATTTTTTTCATGTTTGCCATTCTTACTGGTGTAAGGTGATATCTTAATGTGGTTTTCATTTGCATTTCTCTGATTACTAGTGATTTAGAGCATTTTCTCATGTATTCATTGGCTTGATCAATGTCCTCTGGTGAGAAGTCTCTATTTAGCTCTTTGGCCCATTTATCAATTGAGGCCCCAATTTTTTTGACTAAACAGCATAAGAGATTGAATTGCCATTAACTGAGGTGGGGAAGACCATAGGAAGAACAGATTTGGAGATTAGGAGTTTAGTTTTACACAGGTTCAGTTTGAGATGCATTTTATACATTCCAATTACACCTTTTGTACTATTAGAGTTCAAGACTGAGAGTTCAAAAGAGGTTCAGTTTGTAGATAAGATGTGGGGGTTGATAGTATATAGATGAGATGAGACTGAGTGAGATCACCGATGAAGTCAGCACTGAAAAAAAAAAAAAACAGAGATCAAAGGACTGAGACCTGGGGCAGTTTTAAGAGATGAGGGGAGACAAAAGAAACCAGTGATAGTCTAAAAGGGAGCACACAGTGAGGCAAAATGAGAACAAGAAGTGTTGTCTAGTAAATCAAAGTGATGAATTATGTCAAATTTTATTGGTAGGTCCAATAAGATGAAGATTAAGAATTGACCATTAGAAGGGGGGAGCGGTGGTTGGGCGATTACAGTACTTGCCTGGGATGTGCAAGTACATGGGTTTGAACCCTAGCATCATGTACACAATGAATATGGGGAAACAAAATCTACACCAAAAAACCAAAATAAAATTGATTTTTCTCTCTCTCCTCTCTCAGTGCCCCACTCAAAAAAAAAGAATTGACCATTAGATTCCTTGGTGACTTAGACTTAGCATTGGTGGAGTTTTGGAGGTAAATGCCTGATTAGAATGGATTTCAGGGTAGTTAGAATTTGAGAATTGTTCTTGAGAGAAGGTAAAAACAAAAAAGAGTTGATAAACTTCAGAGTACAAATGCAGAATTTGGCTTTTGCTAAAATAACTCTGTGTTGGGGATCTCCAAGATCTCCAAGATTATTTCAGCATTGATGATTCACTAGGAGGAATTACTGGATTTGGCATATAATTGTACCTGTGGTTATTAATTATTGTAGTGAAAGGATAAAAAGCAAAATCATCGAAGGAAAAGGTGCATGGGATAAAATCTAGAAGAAACCAGGTGCCAGATTCCAAAAGTTCTCTCACAGAGGAGTCACATTTGCACTGATTTCTATAGTGACAAATTGTGACCTGTGGAATATAAGATAAACCCATTAAAGAATCAGTGCCAAAGGTTTTTATTGTGGGTTAATCACATAAATACCCTCTTGCCTTTCACTTACCAAAATTTTAGCTTGTAGGACAGCAGTTCAACATAAATTATATTGTTTCCACAAACAGTTTAAATACAGTGAAACATTCTTATCATTTAGTGAATGGTAGAAACCCTCCCAAAGTATAAGGTCCCAGACTCTAGCTAAGAGCCATCCTTGCAGGTAGTCTATTCCAAGGGTAGCAGTGTCAGGCCCACTCTGTTAACTTTTTTGCACAGGTAATAGAAGAAAAAGCACGTAAGAAGCATGGGGGTGATAAAACAAGATTTTTTTAAAAAGCAGTACATATTTTAAAAATTACATAGTAAATAAATGCTTGAAATGCTGATTTAGTTTTAAAATTGAACACTGTAGAGAAATAATCCAATAAAAGATAACAACATGGTGAAGTAGTATATTGCTATGACAGCAACAATTGTTTTGACTTTTTTGTAATATTTTTAGTTTCAAATAAATGATTTATTGTGTAAAATCTAACATTCTGGTATACACCAAGTATAATTATACCTCCTATTACATGCAACATAACAAATGGTACAACCATGATTTGTAAGACCAAATATTTGGGTTTTGTTCAGAAAACTAGAGGATAACTGTTAAAAATGGCAGAACACAAAATAGTATGTCTATGCTAACTAGAACTATATGAAAAAGTAAGTATATGAAAATGTTTTTCTTATGATGGGTGGTTATGTAGTTTAATTTTCTATTAACTTGCTCATTTGCAAAGAGATAGTATTTTTGTTATGACACTAAGCCTTAATTATGCCATGGTGATTTTTTTTTTTAATAGGGTCAAGAATTTGCTCCAAAAAGTGTGGCAATAATTGGTCATTCTATGGGTGGCCTTGTTGCAAGAGCATTGCTTACACTGAAAAATTTTAAACAAGATTTGATAAATCTTCTGATTACACAAGCTACACCTCATGTTGCTCCTGTGATGCCATTAGATCATTTCATTACAGGTGAGTACTGTTTCATAAACACTGACTGACTTCCATTGTTGTTCACGATTAAGTAAGCAAATCCCTGTAGCTGTTTTCTTTAGAGTATGCTACAGATTTGTATATGTGTTAAGCAGCTCAGTTGCAAATCAGCATCTCCCTTTTCTGATCATCTCTAATGTCTTTCAGCTTAGGTTCATAGTTGAAAATACTGTTAATTTTTGAAAATACTGTTAATTTTCTCTTTCCATAGCATCGTAACAGAGTTAAGATGTGTTTTATAATCCCTAGGTACTAGGCTTCAGTTTAGTTATTGTTAAAGATGATTCTTTGTCTCTCAATACATGTGTAAACTTTTTTTTTAATGGTATAAAGTGTTGTGAATGAGAAGTAATTGTTTTGTTTTGTTTTGTTTTTAAGAGAGAAGGACAGTGAGAGAGCGAGAGAGACAGAGAGAATCAATTTTTATTGAGATTTTTTTCACATGGCTTTCGTTGCTCTGACACTTAGTTGTGTACATGGGTGCTGGGGTTTGAAACCAGGTACTCTAGCATGCCAGGCAAGCACCGTACCTGTTGAGCCACTGATCCAGCCCAACACGTGTAAACTTTTATGCTTCGTTAACTGTTCCAGTATTTCATCCAAAATGAGCTTATATATAATTAAAATATTAGCAATGTTTAGTTTTCAAAAATAGGTATGCTAAAACCTTATATAATAAGGTTTATTGAGCTTTTACTATGTTTTGGGTGTTGTGTTAAGGACTTTACCTGATGTATTACAGCAGTTAATTTACTATGTAGGCCTCTAAATTAAATGCCATTATTATCCATGTGTTAATGGGTAGAAAAAAGGCCAAGATAAAGTTCTTACCCAAATCATATGACTAGAATGTAATAGAGCCTGGTGAACTTGCTTCTGGGCTGTGCTCTTAATTTTTGCATGCTATATTATCTCTTGAGGTACATTATTATAAGAAATAAAACTATGGATAATATTATTTATGTTGCAGGAAATTCTGAATAGACTGTAGGGGTTATGGTTGATGTTATCTAAATCAAATAGAGATAATGTTATAGAATAAGAATTAAATGCCATATGAAATCCAACAAAGGCGTAGCAACAAATAATCTAGGGCAATCACAGATATGTATTGGGGATGGCGGGAAGAGAGCAGGTGGGGGGGAGGTAGGGATCTAGGGAGTAATTCTGATTTAAGAATATATGCATATCATATTACTTTATATGCATTTTTGATTGTACAATAACTAAATTTCTTAATAAAAAAGAATTAAATGCATACTGTCTGAAATTTTTGTTTAAGTAAAAGCATCACTGCTTGTAGAAATATTACATGAATACAAGGAACCCTTTAGAAAGAATTTTTTTCTAGTTAGTAAATTTTTACAACTTATTACCCATCAAAATTTCCCTTAAATTAATTTTGATAAAATTTTTGTTTGTAGTTAAATGAGAGATATCCCCTAGGTGATCCAAAACAAAGTCATTTTCTAAAGTGCCCATCTTTTTTTTTTTTTTTAAGATAGAAGGACAGTGAGAGAGAGAGAGAGAGACAAAGAGAATCAATTTTTATTGAGTTTTTCACATGTCTTTCGCTGCTCTGACACTTAGTTGTGTACGTGGGTACTGGGGTTTGAACCCATGTATTTGCGCATGCTGGGAAAGCACCATAACCGCCACTGCTCTAGCCTCTAAGGTGCCCATCTTAACATAATAATATAATTCAGTGGCTGAAAGAATCTGGTATAATAATACTTGTTGTGAAGTTCTATTTAACTGGTATTACATTTAAAACTTTACCTATAAGAATTTTTAATAACAAAAATATTTGATATTAAAGATGTTTAAATCTTTATACTACTTACAATAATTATAAGTAACCATAATTTTAAAAAAGATACCAAAGACTAAAGTTAAGAATCGTCTTACTGCATTTTGTATGGTATATGAAGATGAGCTGTGTAAGTTAACTTTTAGTGACTCAACATTCAAAATATTCTTTGAAAAGTGAACTTTCTGTAGAGTTAGGTTTTAATGTTCTGAAGGTTACAATGATCTGTCTCTAAAAGGGTCAGGTTGAAAGTAATTCTTAGGGTAGGATACCTTTCCTGTAATTAGCAAGCCTCTTTCCATTCTATTCTGTATTTATATTTTTATTGTTTAAGTCAGAATTAGAATGAAAAGAAAACAAACTAGTTCAAGGAGGTCCTGGATTTTTAGTTTGGTTTCAGAATAGATTTCCTGTTTGTACTTCAGGGAATGCCATCTTTAAATAGGAAAGGAGGCTCTGCTGTGGGCTTTGTATTTGAGGGCCCTACTTTGGCCTTGCCCTTCTTCACAGGGTGAGAAAGGTGCAGGCTAAGCAGCCTGCCTTCTAGTTCATTCCTTTACTTTTAAATCATGATCCAGGTAGCTACACCTCCAGACTTTTCTTGCCTGTGTGCTCTAAGCCCACTTCAAGACCTGTGTGGGCCTTTTGCCCAGCCTTGTTCTCCTGAGGGCAGTTATGTTCAAGCTGTGGCTCTGAAAGCAGAGTTTGGATTTGCACATAAGGACCTTGTGTTGTAAGATAGAATTACATTTGGAAGACAGAGAAAAGATAGTGCAGCAACCTCCTTTCCAACCGTAATCCAGTGTCCGGTTTTCAGGTGTCTAAAAATTCGTAATTTGACCCTGGCCTTCTATAATATATTTGTCGAGATAGGAGTACAAAATGTATTTAACATTTTGTTAACTAGATTTTTTACTTCCAAATAAATAAATATATGGCATGTGTGACCCATTGGTACTCTTTTTCCAGGTGTTCCAGATGTTAAGAATGGGTTGATTCTGGGATTTTTTAATGGGGTGAGCTTGCCTGTATCAAAAGTTTGAAGCCCTGGGTAGGATAAAATGCCAAGATAAAAATGCATTAAGGTTTTTTTGTTTTTTGTTTTTTTTTTTAAGAGAAAGAAAATGAGACAGAAAGATAGAATCAATTTTCTCTAATTTTTCATGTGGCCTTTGCTTCTCCTACACTTAGTTGTGTATGTGGTGCTGGGGTTTGAACCTGGGTCCTCATGCATACCAGGCAAACCTCCAATCACTGAGCCACTGCTCTAGCCCCAAAATGCATATAGTTTTAATGATAAGAAAAAGAAATGAGCTCCTCTGCTGTGGTCTCAGTTTAGTAATTTTTGACTCTAAATTGTCTTTCCATCCATAAACAAGGTGAAAATTGTCTGAAGGTTTGACCTTTGGATTGTTTACTATGCTTAAGGGGTAGAATCCTAACCCTGAAATTTTCTACAACAGCAAAATCTTAAAATTAGTGGCAATGGTACTGTCTGATAGATTACTAAGAACTTTTTTTTTTTTTAAGAGAGAGAGGGACCATAAGAAAGACAGAAAGAAAGAGAGAATTTAATTTAGTTTTTCAGTGGCTTTCATTGCTCTGATACTTCATTGTGTATGTGGTGCTGGAGATTGAACCCACATCTTTGTGCATGCCAGCCAGTGCTGTAACCTCTTAGCCACCACTCTAGGCCACTTTCTAAGAACTTAAATAGTACTATATGGTGGCTGGCCACAGGAAAGTTGCTAAGACCTTTTAAACAGGGATACTGTCATAATAGAGAAAGGTCTGTAACTCTTTTTAAAAACCCCTTC
Organism: Aplodontia rufa; assembly: GCA_004027875.1. NCBI lineage: Eukaryota > Metazoa > Chordata > Mammalia > Rodentia > Aplodontiidae > Aplodontia > Aplodontia rufa. The sequence goes on along the minus strand of PVKS010040398.1, from coordinate 10,131 downwards.
CTTTACTGTGGGTAATTGATATCTAAAAAAACTGCACAGATTCAGTGTGTACAATTTAATGGGTTTGAGCATATGTCATGAACTCAGTACCGCAAATGTCTACAACTGCTTAGCATAGTAAGTGTTCATCTTTGGAAGAAGTTTAGGGTTTTCTTTCTTTGTTAGACTATGTGATTCATGAGGAGGCATCATCCTTGCAAAAGTCTACATTTGCTTATGGACTTGTAAAGACTGGTAATTTGGGTTTCTTTTTCTTTAATCGAGGAACTTAGTAAAATTAAGTTATGATTTAATGGGGAAGCAGGAATACAAATAAAGATTCTTACTTTTCTCAAAATAAAGAAATGTGATTAATAATATTGTTTATAAGCCAGATAGCTTAAGCAAAAATTAAGGTAAGTATTAGTATTAGAGAATTATTGCAAAGAAAGACTATTATTTTAATATTTCTCTTCTTTATTCCCTACCAGATTTTTATATGACTGTAAACAACTATTGGATTCTAAATGCTCGACACATAAACTTGACCACCCTTTCTGTAGCTGGAGGATTCCGGGATTACCAAGTTCGTTCAGGACTGACTTTTCTACCAAAATTAAGCCATCATACCAGTGCCTTATCTGTTGTGGTAATTTATTTTTTTTTTAAGTCTATTGAAATGGCAATATAACAGACACAATGGAGCATGAAGGGACAAATAAAATGTAGCTGGTTGGAAATGCCTGCTGAGTTGGTGGTGTTTACATGCATGTGTTTACATGCACGTATGAGAGAGAGAATATGAATAAATGAATATGAGTATGTTGGGAGGGCAGAGTCATGAATGATATTGTCCATAGAAAGTAAAAAAGATCCTAGACACTTTGTGAAAATGACTCTTATTTAATGAGGAATAATTGTTTCTTGCCCAAAATAAGACATTGGTTAGAACTACAACTGTTAAGAAAGCATGGACTAAAGTGCAAGAGACGAAAATCTAGTTATATTCGATGTGGGATGGCGGCCATACCACACAGTCCTGAATGCTAACCTTAAAGAAGATTTACTGATTTTTAGATAAAATGATTAGCTTTGATAGTTAAAGTATAAATTGAATCCTGATTAATTTGCTAGTTATGCTATTCTGCTAGAATATCAAGTATTTTGTCTTTAACTGATATGAATAGGCTATGTGAAGTTTCCTCCTTTTAGAATTTCTTTCATATACGTTTTACCTTCAAGTCTTTAGTTAAGATCTTAACTTTAGGGCTGGAGTGTTGGCTCAGTGATTTGAGTGCGCTTACCTGGCATCAGTTGTGAGGATTTGCGTTCAGACCTTAGCACCACATACACAACTAAGTGTCAGAGAAGTAAAGGCCAGATGAAGAAATAAATAAAATTGATTCTCTCTTTTCCTCTCTCCCTATCTCTCAAAAAAATTTTTTTTCATAATTCCGTATACACATCATCTCTAAATATAACTTAATTCTGAAGAGAAAATCCTTAGAGTATGGTTTACCTGTTCCTTTTGCTTTGAGGAGACAGTGGTAGAAAGTCAGTTTCATAGTTATTCCTCCACATAGATAATCCTTTATTCATATCATCTGGTGTTGTCACACGTTAGATTGCTTTCATTTATCAAATAGGTATCTACTGAAAATTTTTACATTGTTCTTCTGTTACCATTTTCTTATGACTGGAGGAATTGGGGTATAGTTAGAAAAACTTTGGTATTTGTAAATCTGAAACTGCATTATTGATGGTATGAATCCTTTTATTTGGTATTGATTATTTTGGGCAGTTATTTGTCACCTCTTTCATAAGTATATATAATAGTCATATAAAAAGAGTATAACTTATTTCCTAGCCTTGACTGGTAGTATGACACTATATTGATGCCACATCCCGAGACTTACTCTTTTAAGGAACTTTGGTCATTTGATAACATGTTGCATTTAAGACAGCTTATATTTCTACATCTCTGATAAAAATATTTTACTCAACAGAATTTTCTCAAAACTGGCTATTGGATAACCTGAGTTTGATTTTATATTTTAGCCTCCAGATAGTCTACAATCATGCATAGTGTTTTCAGCCCCCGGATAGTCTACATGTATGTTCACTTTTAAAAAATCACAAGTAACAGTTTTTGAATGAATATTTCAAAAACAGTTAAATGAAATTTATGTTCATTGGGATTAGAAAAATTTTGAAGATAGAGACCATAATTGTATTAGTAGGGTAGGCTAGCATGCTATAATGTACCCACATAGATTGTGGCACTTAAACTCAACAGATGTTTAAATTTTACTCATTTAACTGCCCTAGGAAGAGAGTATTTAGGTTGGTTGGACATTTTTCCTATTCAGGGACGCAGGCTAGCAACAGGCTAGCATCTTGAATGTCTATATCATTCTAGTCATCATGGTTCAACTTGCAGGAAGAAGGAAAGAGCATAGAAGAGAACATAAGACTTAGCACATGTCACTTCTGCCCACAAACCATTAGAAAAAATGTAATTACACTTGAAAGCAAGAGAGGTCAAGAGATGTAGTCTTTGGTACAGAGAAACGTTATGAAAAATTTGTTTAATGAGGCTTTATTGTGTGTAAGATAGTATTCACAGAGAGATTATTTCCTGTATGAAAGGCTTTCTAGTTCTGGAAGGGTCCTGTACACATTGTTTGGAAGCCTTCTTTCTATACATTAACATTTTTAAGAAATTTTTGCCTATATATCTAACCAGTACTAAACAACTGTACATCCTAATCATACAGTTTTCTTTTTTTCTGTATTCCACTTACAACACTCTGATTTGGTTGTTTTGAAATTGGGATCAACCATATTTAATTTTTAAAAGCTACACTTTAAAGCATTTATTTCTCAGGCACTCTCCTGATTAAGAAGTCTCATTTAAGATTCTTATCAAGTGGTAGATGAACTAAAACTAAAATTACTGCAATATCTATTGTAACTTAGTCCATAAGTTGATTTATTAAAGAGTCTTAAACTCAACCTCTTGTTAAAGTAATTTAAAACTTAGATGTTAAAAAAAGTTGGATGGTAAACTTTAGTACATAATCTATGGATGTTTCAACAGTTTTTAAAGATAAGTTTGATTTCTCCTCCGCTTCTTTTCAGAGTTCAGCAGTGCCTAAGACCTGGGTCTCAACAGACCACCTTTCCATTGTATGGTAAGTTAATATAACATTTTGGTAATTTGCATGATCTTTTTTTCTCATCACGGAATTAATTGGTTTATCTATAAATAAATAATTAATTGGTTTATTATAAATAAATCTATGGGAGAAGGATTAACTTAGGGGCTCATAATTCTAAACTTAGTTCTTTTTTTTTTTTTTTTAAGAGAGACACAGAGAGCTAATTTTATTTTTTTCATCAGGTGTTTGTTTTTCTTGTACTTAGTTCTATGTGGTGCTAGGGATTGAACCCAAGTCCTCATGCATGCCAGGCAAACACTACCACAGAGCTACCTCTCCAGCTTCTAAAGTTGGTTCTTATCTCAGTTTGACTAAGGTTCTCATGACAGTCTATAACATCACCTCTCAAAGAACCAGTAGCCTCAGTCTCGAAGGAAGCTGAGCATCAAATCTTAAAGTTTTAGAGTTCATCATAGTTTGGCAGACTCAAATGTACCCTGGTAAGAAAAGGGATACCAAACAGGAATTAGTTTACTCTTAATACAAAGAGAAAAATAAGAGATTAAATGTGGATCCAAAAAAGGGCAGATCCTAGTATCTCTTTATGTTTTGACTTAGATTCTCTTTTGATCTTTTCTGGCTGGATAAGCAGTAGTGTCTGCAAAAACCACACAGGGCACATATAGATAAGGATGGGGCTGGCATGGCATGCCTACAGCTAGGAGCCAGGGTAGGTGAGGAGATCTGGGGAAATCTGGACTCTAATACTTCTACTGTCAAACATTGAGGAAGATTTAATTGGCTTTATTTTTATAGGTTTCAAACTTAAGATATATTCTTAACAAAAATGATTTATTAAATTACTTTGGAGCTTAAATTAAAGGAAACTCAAATATTCCTTTAAATAGTAGAATGCATGTTTGGAACAAAAAGTATGTATTTTAAGGAAGTTTCATTTGTAACACTTTATTCTTTAGGTGTAAACAATTGCAGTTGACTACAGTTCGAGCGTTCTTTGATCTTATTGATGCTGATACTAAACAAGTATGTATTTTTAAACTAAAAATTATTTCAGCAAAATGAGTTTTTGTTACAGCAATGATTTAAAACATCTTTTCATTTTTGTGAAAATAGGTCAGTTTTAATTAATCCCCAATGGAAATATTTTATTTCTTTCTTTATCATAGTTTGACTGCTGTTTCTTTATGTCCACACATGCTGTCTATTTCCATTTCCTTTACAGTGCTGGGAATTGAACCCAGGGACACTCTACCACTGAGCTACATCTTTTTTTTTTTTTTTTTTTTTGAGAGAATTTATTTTTCATGTGGCTTTCATTGTTCCAACACTTAGTTGTATACATGGTGCTGAGATTCGAACCTGTGTCCTCACACATGCCAGGCAAGCACCAGAACCTCTGATCCAGTGCTCCAGCCCCCAGCCCTTCTTTAAATTTTATTTTGAGACAGGGTCTAAGTTGCTGAGGCTGCCTTTGAACTTGCAATCCTCCAGCCTCAGCTTCCCAAGTCACTGGAATTACAGGCATGCACCACCTTGTGGGGCTCGTCTGACCACTGTTAATAACTCAAAATGCAATAAAAATGAAAGAGTGAAAGAATACTTTAAATCTTCCTCCAGTTCTACCCCTTCAGTGTTTAAAACTTTGATATATATGCTTTTTTTAGTTTAAAAGAAATATTTATTACAAGCCATTTTATATTTTTTCTTGGTAATGTAAGCATCATGATATTTTTTTAAACAATATTTTATTTTTCATTATAGTTTTACATATTGAAAAGATTTATTGTTATAATTTCATACATGCACATATCACATATCCCCCGCTACGCCCCATCACCCCTTCCCCACTCCATCCCCCCAGCCCCTAGTCTGTGAGGTTGCCCCCAGTTCCATTGATAATCTGTGTTTGATTGGTAATCCATGTTTGATGAGCCTATTGTCTAAACTTATTATTCTTTCACTCTTTCCTGTATTGTACTCTAGCTTCCACATATGAGAGACAACATTTGGCCCTTGAGTTTCTGGGTTGGGCTAATTTCACTCAGCATGGTTTTCTCAGTTTCCAATAATTTACCATCAAAGGCCATGATTTCATTCTTTTTAATAACTTGAGTAAAAAAATAATATATATATATATATATATATATATGTATGTATGTATGTATGTATTAGTTTGTTGATTCATTCATCTTCATTCATCCCATGATGGGCACCTGATTTAATTCCATAATTTAGGTATTCTGAATTATGCTACTATAAACATTGATGTAGCTATGTTGCTATAGTATGCTGAATTTATATTTTCTGGCAAAATATTCAGGAGTGGGATACCTGGGTCATATGGTGGTTCCATTCCTAATTTTTTGAGGAGACTCCATATTGCTTTCTAGAGTGATTATACTAGCTTGCAGTCTTACCAACAATGTAAAGGGTTCCTTTTTCCCTGCACTGTCTCCAGCATTTGTTGTTTGTATTCTTGTTCTTTGCCATTCTGACTGGGAACAGGTGAAATCTTAGTGAAATTTTGATTTGCATTTCCCAAATTGCTAGAGATGTTGAACATTTTTTCATATATTCATTGGGCTTTTGCATTTCTTCTGTTGAGTAGTTTCTGTTTAGCTCTTTTGCCCATTTATTGATTGGGTTATTTGTGATTTTGGTAGTAAGCTTTTTGAGGTCTTTGTATATCCTAGATATTAGACCCCTGTCAGAGGCAGAGCTGGCCATGATTTTCTCCCATTCTATAGGCTTTCTCTCTTCACGTTCTTAACTGATTCCTTAGCTGTGCTGAAGCCTTTTAGTTTAATAAATATCCACTCTCACCACTCTTTTTCAATACAGTCCTTGAAATGCTAGCCAGAACAATTAGGCAAGACAAGGAGATCAAAGAGGTATGTATAGCTAAAGAAGAAGTTTTTATTAATCTCCATTTGCTGATATAATCCTGTACCTAGAGGACCCAAGAAACTCCGCCAAAGGACTTCTAGATCTTATCAATGAATGTGGCAAAGTAACAGATACAAGATAAATAGCTTTTCTATATTCCAGTAGTGATTTGGCTGAGGATGAAATCAGGAAAACCATCTCATTCATAATTACCCCCTCAAAATAAAGTGCTTGGGAATTAATCTAACCAAGGAAGCAAGGAAAACTGCAGAACATTGAAGGAAGAAATAGAAGACCTGAGAAGATGGAAAGACATCCCATGTTCCTGGATAGGCATAATTAATATAGTAAACTGGTCATTCTGCCAAATGCACTCTCCAGATTAAATGCAGTCTCTGTCAAGATGCTAATGACATTCTTCACAGATATAGAAAAATCAATTTTTAGATTCATTTGGAAGAATAAGACATCCAGAATAGCCAAAACAATACTTACCAAAAAAAAAAAGAAAAAAAGCAGGAGACATCTCAATAATTGATCTGAAACTATACTACAGAGCTGTATTTACAAAAACAGCATGGTATTGATATCAAAATAGACATGAGGACCAATGAAATAGAATAGAAGATACAGAGATAAAACCACAGTATAAGCTCTTCAAATAGGTGATTTTTCAGGTTGTTCAATTAGGAGAACACATGGAAATCATATTACCTTTTATAGAACATCACTTTACTCTTTCATCTCTCTCTTTTTTTTTCCTTCCACCAGATAAATAAATAGTGGCAGTCAAACAGCCTTTATCTTAGGTCATCTTGCAGCATATCACTGTTGTATGAAACATGTATTAAGAACTGTGGCTTGTGGCTTCTCCTTTTGAAGAGAAAATTTTACTGCTTTTTAGGTAATCTTTTTCATTACAGCAAAGCATTATAGCCCAGATATATTTGGAGTCTCTTTTCTGAAGTCTCCAAATCTTGGTGGCCTGAGTAAGTCTCCAGGTAAAACTTTTTGTGGCATCTTAGAACCTTTCCCCGTAGTACACTGTGCCACTGAGCTACAACCTAAGCTCCTGTAGTATACCCTCTTGAGGGATAGAGAGAAGTGTCTACATTTTTTCCTGAACTCTTCAGAATGCTGAATAACCATCATTAGAGAGAATCATAGATCCCTAGCTTTCTCCTAAAGATCCACGTCTTTCTGTTTTACCAAATTTTAAGCCAGAAAATTCCATATTTGTGTATAATAGTAATGTGTATAGTATATTTATTGAAGTAAATAAATTGCATAGAATTGACACTATGACATGGTTTTTTGGTTGTTTGACATTGTTTTAATTGTGAGGCTTAATTGTGGTAGAATTTTTAAGCCTACTTGACAGGGTACAACTAGATACAATAAAATGATCAATTAAAATTGCAAAACTAGTTTGTACTCAAACTGACATGGTAGGAGTAATCTCATTCCAGTCTCTCTTAAGTTCTCTTCTGATTTGACATATATTTATAAGGTTTTGTTCTTAACTGTTAACTTGATGGGCACTAATGTATAATTAAAAGCCTGTACTTTACAGCCAGAATGCCTGGGTTTGAATCCCACCCTAGATTCTTAATGGTTGTATGACTTTTGACAAATTCTTTAATTTCTCCATGCCTTAATGTTTTCATTTTTTTTTAACTTTTTTTTTTTTTTTTTTTTTTTTTTTTTTTTTTTTTTTTTTTTTTTTAAAGATAGAGTGATCTGGGGCTGGAGCGGTGGCTCAGCGGTTACAGCGCTTGCCTGGTATGTGCAAGGACGCAAGTACGCAAGTTCAAACCCTAGCACCCACGTACACAACAAAGTCTCAGAGCAACGGAAGCAGTGTGAAAAACTAAATAAAATTGATTCTCTGTGTCTCTTTCTCACTGTCCCCTCTTTCTTTAAAAAAAAAAAAAAGAGTGATCTGGCTTTTGTTTCTCTAACACTTAGTTGTGTATGTGATGCTGGGGTTCAAACCCAGGTCCTTGTGCACGCCAGGCAAGCATTCCAACCATTGAGCCACCACTCCAGCCCCAGTTTCTTCATATTTAAAATGCATATAAAAAGGTTATTTCTTATAGTTCTTGTGATGGTTAATAATTTAACATGTTAAGGGCTTAGAACGGTTCCTGAGTTGGAATAAAGAAATATTGGCTCTTGTCATTATTACTTGAAACAGTGTTTCATTGAACTATCATGGCATAACATAACAACATATCAATGTTTATTCTAGATAACTCAAAATTCTAAGAAGAAATTGTCAGTTTTGAATCACCACTTTATAAGACATCCTTCAAAACATTTTGAGGAAAATCCAGCAATAATTTCTGATTTAACAGGTTGGTGGTTATAACATACTTTAGATAGAATTTTTAATTATTATTTTTGTTATTTTTCAATTTCTTGTTAGCATACAGTCTTTGAAACTGATACATTAGATAGTATCCTAATATTTGTTAATTTCCTTATGGTGATGCTAGTGAAGTTCCTAATTTGGAAGGAAAAGAGTAGAAAAGCAAGTGATAAGGTGCTGAAAAGAATTCTGTGCTAACACATAATGGAGGACAACCATAGATATGTGAGGGAGAGGGGACAGGTGGGAGAGGGAAGAAGGTGGGAGAACAGGTGGGATCTAGGGAGATAATCAACAATGTAGCATACTCTTTACTCCTCTGAGAATCCAATAATACTTATGCAATCATTTAATTCTGAAAAATTTACAATCTAAGCATTTATATTGCTTCTAGGAGCAAAATATAGAAGAATCAAGAGACTGGGGTGTGTTTGATGTGGGGGTAATTCTGGTTTAAGAATATATGCCCATCACATTGTTACTTTATATGCATTTATGATTCTACAGTAACTCAAATCCTTAATAAAAAATTTAAAAAGGACTGCATTATGAAAATGGACCATCAAAAAAAAAAAGATTTTTGTGCTAAAAATAAATGAAAAATATAAAGTGTTTTGTTTTTTTTTTAGTTTGTGGTATTGGGAATTAAACTCAGGGCCTTGCGTATATGTGCTAGGCTCTCACTGGGCTACATACCCTTGGCCCCTGAGAATTTTTAAAGTCAAATATCTTTATTCTGACAGTCACATAAAATAAGAGCTGTTATTTTTGACACCTCCCAGTTTCTCAGTTTGATTTATTCTTCCGTCTTCCTTTGGCTTACTGACGTAAGTTTTGCTGATAAATTTTGCTTTTAAGTATAATAATACCTGTTAATACTCTCTTAAATGTTTTGTTTGGGAAATGAAGTATTTATTTACTTCTGTTGATAATTTCTCAGACGATTATAATACGTTACTTGATGTGAATGCTAGTTAGTGAAGGGCATAAAGAGAGCATGTTTTTGGATTTTCTCTTTTAAAATAGCCAGTGTTCAGGAAAATACTTCTCTGTTATGATTATTTCACCAGGATTAATAAAAGAAATTGTTTTATATAAAAGTCAACTAAATTAATTTCCTTCACTTTAAGGGACATCTATGTGGGTTCCAGTAAAAGTGTCCAGATGGACCTATGTGGCTTACAATGTAAGTATTTCATTGATGGACTTTTTATCAAGAAGATTTTAGCATTTATCTCTAAAAGTTAAAGGTGCTTTAAAAATGATTGCCACATACTGATTTACTATTTTCCCATAATTTAATAATAATTCCTTAATAATATCTGGCCCATGTGCTAAGTTTTTCAGTTTTATCATAAATTTATCCCTTTTTTTTTTCAATTTGTTTGTTTGGCTCTAAACAAGGCCTACACATTGTTATTGGTTATTATGTCTCTTATTCCTCTTTAATCTTTTAATGCTTCATATACCTTTATTTTTTTCCTTAAAATTCGTTTGTTGATTAAAAAAATACCGGTCATTTGTGTGATTGAGTTTCACTTGGTCTTGTTTGCATTCCTGTGATCATTCTTTGTATTACTTTTCCCTCTTTTCTTATGTTTTAGTAAGTGGGTCTAGATGGTTGATAAGAGTCAGTTTTTTCTTTTACTTTTTTTTTTTTTTTTTTTTTTTTTTTTTTTTTTTTTTTTTTTTTTTTTTTTTTTTTTTTTTTTT
>PVKS010040397.1:0-16632 GCA_004027875.1 Aplodontia rufa | reverse complement strand
GTGTATGCATGTGGGTACACCGCGCTGATGTGTGTACAATGTGCACTGATCAAATCAGGATGATTGGCACCTCCTTCCACTCATCATTACCGGTCAGATCAGGGTGATTGGCACCTCCCTCCGCTCATCATTACGGGTCAGATCAGGATGATTGGCACTTCCATCCGCTCATCATTACCGGTCAGATCAGGATGACTGGCACTTCCATCCATTCATCTCCTTGTGTTTGAGCGTTCGGATTCCTCTTATAGCTCTTCCTGAGATGCTTGATGAGTTCTTATGGACTCTAGTCACCAAGCTGCTGCTGATCACCAGAATTTGTTCCTCCCGTCTAACTGGACTTGGGTCTCATTATGCAACCTGCCTCCTTCTCCCCTTCCTGGCTTCTAATAACCGCTCTTCCACTCTTTGCCTCTAAGGGACCAAGGTTTTTAGGTCCTGCTTAGAGTGAGAGGTGCCGCGTCTTTCTGTCCTAGCTCGTTTCCCTTAACCGATATCCTCCCGTGCACCTCTTTTTTAAGGGCAGTGGGTGCTGCCCAAATCTCCACATGCATCAGCGAAACCTCTATTTGCCATGACCTGATCCCTCTGCCCAAGGCTTCCTGTGGCCACCAGCGCCCACCCTGCCCCCAGGCTCAGCAGCCCAGGTGGATTGTTGGCCCACTGCCACCAGGGAGCAGCCCTTGGGGGACGGTCCCCAGCTCTGCCACTTTCCGGTGGGGTCAATCCAGAGTCCCAGTGGGACTGAGACCCTGCCACCCACGGGGGACACTTGCTCCACAACACACCCTTATTTTTCCACTTTCCCAGTCTCATCCCCTGTCCCTGCTAGTGCCTCCGATGTCCAGCTCCCAAATACCCCATCTGCACCTGGACCCTTGTGTCTGCATCTGCCTCGGGGACCCGCGTGTGGCTTGGACTTGACACATAGTAACTCAGCATTCAGCACCCTGCAGGTGGGGAGGTGGTGGCTTCCGCAGCACAGTACCAGAGCCCAGTACCAGTGGCTTTAACGTCCAACTCCTCTTTCTCCCATTCCACAGGCTGCTAGTCCAGGGCTAATGTGTGAGCAAGGTGTTCTGCGAGGGCTCCGTGGCTCCCCGGGTGTCCCCGTGAGGGCTCTCTGGCTTGCTTGCATGCTCACCTGATAGTGAGACAGCCCTGGCCCCTCCTCTTATAACGGCACCAATCTTGTCCTGAGGGGTGCACTCCCGTGACCCCATCTAGCACTAACCTTCCAAAGCCCCACCTCCAATTACCAACCCCTGGGAGTTAGGACTTCCACATATGAATCCAAGAGGGACACCATTCACTTCCAGCAAATGCCCTGCTCACAGAAGGGGAGATACTTATGGCAAGGTTTGTGACTCCCCCAGGGTCCCCTCTCCCTAGAGGCTGTGCCAAGAGCCCCTCAATGCAGTGACAGCCCCCTTCTCTCGCTGGGACATGGAGCAGCCTGTGGGGAGCCTGGATCTGCAGACCCGGGGGTGGGCGAGGACCAGGGTGGGTCCAGCTCCGCAGCAGCACCTCCCAGGCCGGCTGCTGATGGGGGTGGCTGTGTGTGTCTCCCCTCCTTTCAGATCCTGACGGGCGAGGACTGGAACGAGGTCATGTACGACGGGATCAAGTCCCAGGGGGGCGTGCAGGGGGGCATGGTCTTCTCCATCTACTTCATCGTGCTGACGCTCTTCGGGAACTGTATCCTTCATCCGTGGGGGCAGATGGGGGTGCAGGGGCCTCGGGAGACCCAGATCCTGGGCTCCGCCGGCTGCTTCCCTAACTCGGTGTGCACAGACACCCTCCTGAATGTGTTCCTGGCCATCGCCGTGGACAACCTGGCCAACGCTCAGGAGCTCACCAAGGTCTGTGGGGGGCGCCTGTCTGGCAGAGCCGCCACCTGTTCGTGGCAGATCAGGGCGCACCACGTGCACCATGCAGGGACAAACAGCCGCTTGGCTCCTCCCAGCAGTGCCTGCCCCCACCAGCAGAGAGGGCTGGAGCAGGAGCAGCCAGGCGGCTGCAGGAAACAGATGGTGAAGTCCACCCGGGGAGCGGCGAGGGGGCAGGCGGGGCTCCTGAGCAAGGGTGCAGCGCCAGGCTGGCAGCACGGTCGCAGCTCAGAGACTGGTGCTAGGAGCTGGTGCCCGGGGAAGGGGCTCACATAGATCCTGTGACCTTAGGGGACCCGGGACTGTGCAGATGGAGTGGCCAGCAAGTGGCCTCCACCTCTCTCCCTCTGGCCTGCTGCAGTCACCTGCTAGCGGCCAGTTGGAAGCCACCACGAGGCTGAGTGTGTGGTTTAAACCAGGTCAGTCTCATAAGGGGACAGAAAACGGGTCTGAGGGCTCATAGCAAGAAGCCTGCAGAGGACCCTGAGGCTCCGCCTGCATCCCCGTGGGCATGGGAGCTGGCTAGATGGATGCTCTCTGGACTTCACCTGTAAGCGTTGGCAATTAGTCTCACTTTTGCAGAAGGAGAAACTGAGTCTGGGAAAGGAAAAGTCACTGGCCCCAGATGGCCACTATTTAGAGAAGTACGCAACGCAGGTCCAGCATTCTGTAGTCTTTGGTATACCGGTATTCGGTAAAACCTTTCCTGGCTGGCATGAGTCAGGTCTGGGACTAGAGCCCTTACTTTGCATAGCTGGGAGGGGGAGGCAGAAATATGAGCGCCACCGCAGCAGGCAGTGATAAAAAGCAAAAAGGTTACAAGCAAGGAAAATCCAATGCTTCTGTTGTGTGCGAGGCACCAAAACCTAAGGAAAACAGGTGCCTGTAATCCCAGGCACTTGGGAGGCTGAGGCAGAAGGATCACAAGTTTAGAGGCCAGCCTCAGCAATGTGGGAAGGCCCGTCTCAAAATAAAAAGGACTGGGGATATAGCTCAGTAATAGTAGAGTGCCCTTGGGTTCAATCCATAGCACCACAAAGAGAGAGAGAGGTGGGAAGGACTACTGTTATCTCCACTTCATAGAGGTCAAGTGACTTTGCCACATAACTAGGAACTGAAAGAGCGGAGATGCGACCCTTTGAAGAGCAGAGAAGAAGAAATAGTCAAGGAAAGAGCCATTCATTCAAGGGGCATCCATGCTCCCAGAATTATCCAGAAAAAAGCTGGTGACACGTGCCCCTTAGGGCACCCTTGGAGTGCCTGAAAGTCAAGTCCACCTCAGAGAGGCACAAGGAAAGCACCACTGCTTTCAGTAGCAAAGCTCATGCCCCTGGAATGCCCGATGAGCAGGACTGCCAAGAACGGTTGTACAGGTTGTACACTGCACAACTGAACATGCTCAAGAAGACAGGTGGGGGCTGGAATCCAGCCTGTCTTTCCATGGGTGCAACAGCCCAGGAGAAAGAAGCAAGAGGAGGCACCATTTTTCAATTTGGGACAGGTGTGCTGGGAACAAAACAGCTGGCCCTGGGTCCAAACTAAGCTTCCCCCCACCCCCATGGCCCCACAGAAATAAAAGTGCACATAACGCGGTCTTCCTTCCCACCCTGGAGCCTCCCTCGGCTTCATGGCTCCGTCTCCAGTGCCTGGAGGTGTTCAGGGCACGCTCATGAAACTGAACCAAACTGAGCAGCCTGCCAACCCTCCATCTGTCCACCCTGGCAGGAGGGAGGGAGAGTTTCCCGGCCCCACCTCTGCGTGGGGAAGCGGAAGTCTCCACCGTCCCAAGCACACGGCTGTGGGCCCGGCCACCATGGAGCTGGCTGGCGTGAATCACCACGGGAGCCGGTCCAGCCGTGAGCTCATCCAAGAGCTCGGGGCCAGCGTCCAGGAGAGGGGACACCAGAAGGGAGGAAGAGGAAGGGAGGGAGGCCAGGCTACTCATGGCCCCAAGAGGCGGGGACACCACCTGCACCCTTTCCCTTGCCTGTCCCACAGTGTCTTGGATATTTAATCAGCACCGGCACCCTGCCTGCCCCTGGGGTGATCTGTCTCATTTGGTCCTCCTGGAAACCTCAGGAGGCAAGTTCCCAAGCCCCATTTCACAGACGTCATCCACCCAGTAGCTTGTATCGAGCACCTACTGCGAGCAAAGCCCTCATCTAGGAGCCAGGCACACAGCAGTGAGCAAAACAGGCAAGACTTCCTGCCCTTTTGGAGCAGGGATTCAAGCTGGGGAGACAGACGAAAAATCAGATAAAGGTGTAAAAATACATAGCTTGTGAGATGGTGCTAAGTGCTGAGGAGGAAAATGCAGTAAGGAAAGTCAGGGAGAGTTGGAATTGTGGAAAAGGAATGTGAGGCACAGAGAGGCTTAGAGATTCACCCAAGGTCACACAGCGATGTGCAGCAGATCTAGGATTTGAATGCAGGCCAATTGGATCTGGAACCCCTGCTTTTAACCACTGTGTATTGAACACATCTCCTGCTCTCCAGGAGCTTGTGGGAAATTCAGGCTCTGGGGTGGAGACCTGCTTCTACGGGAACTTCCAGAGGTCCAGGGAATCTGCATTTTCAGTATTTCCGAGGGGTGGTCCAGGCACCCAGTTCTAAGAAGTGCTGGGCATGGTGCCAGGACATGGTCACCGATGCGCCCTCATCTGCCCATCTCTGAGGTAGTAAGGTTGCTTCTTGCCTCGGAGATCCGGAGCGCAAGGCGACAGCGCCCCGAGCGGTTCTTCCTGGCGACAGGCTCGCCTCTGGCCACAGCTTCCTCGCTTGCTCTTTTTGGTTGGCTTTTCTGTTTAACAAGCGAGGCCATCCACGATGGCTGCAGAGGTTTAAAGTCCGTCTCCTCCTGGGTGCACTTTTAGAACCTCTTCCCCAGCCGCCTCCTCATGCACCGCCTGCGACCCTCCCCGCCCTCGCCCGGTGGGACATCGATTCCTCCCGATTCCACTTCCGGAGCTGTTGGCAGCTCGTGGCGTGAGCCATAGGAAACCCCTCTTCTGCATTTGGGGCTACTTGGTGTTCGGGGGACGCTGGTTCGGAGGTCACGCACCTGCCACGGCGCGGGGAAGCAAGGGCATCTGCTCCCCTGGCTTCCTCCGACGGGGTTAAAGCAGGAGGATCAGGAGCCGGGGCGCACGGCTGGACGCAGAGGGGTTAGCAGCGCACCTCACCCACCGGTGACCCCGGAAGATGGGACCTCGGTTCTGACTGCTGATCCCAGGCCAGACCTGCTCTTTACATACTTCACACGTCGCCCCTGGTCAGCGAGGGGGTGAGAGCGAGGCCCCAAGGCGGGTTTTGTGAACAGATCCTGTGTTCCTTGTAGGATGAGCAAGAGGAGGAGGAGGCTGCCAACCAGAAGCTGGCCCTGCAGAAGGCCAAGGAGGTGGCGGAAGTGAGCCCCCTGTCTGCCGCCAACATGTCCATCGCTGCGTAAGTGCCTCGCCCAGCGACGCTGCCCGGCCCGCAGCCCCCTGACCCCAGGCAAGGGGACGGGAGTGTCCCTAACATTTGAGCTTCGTGAAGACGCCCGGCCCCCCACCAGCACTGTTCTACCGACTAGGGGACACAATGACAAGGACGGGAAGTCCCCCCATGTACAGCTACTTGAGTCAGGGAGGAAGAACACATGAGATTAGGAAGCAGATGATAGCGTGTGTTCAAGGAAAGGGGTGCAGGGGGAGGCGGGACGCTCTCTGTCCCTGAGCAACACCTCCAGCCCCCAGAGCTGTGACCGTCAGGTGACAAGACCTGAGGGGGCAGAGGAAGGATCCATGGGGAGGGGCATCCCAGGCAGAGGGCACCGTATATGCAAAGGCCTGAGGCAGGAATGCTCCTGGTAGGGCAGGGTGTGAAGGTGGCCAGTGAGGCTGGACATGAGGAAGCACAGTGGGTCACAGAGGTGACTGGCAGGATACCCAGGGCCTTGCGGGCCACAGGGAGAACTTGGGCTTTCACTTCGTAAGGTAGGAGCCGTGGAGGGTTCCTGAGCGGCCCTCGGTCAGGACCTGACTCTAGTGCTCACTGGTGCCCTCTGGCCAGAGCTGGGAAACAGAGTGTGGGGGTGCAGGGGGGGGGGGGGCTGGACCGGGACACTAGGCCAGAGGCACAGGCCTGGTCCTTGCAGAAGAGACGGGACCGGTCCAGGGCAGGATCCTAGACAGATTCTGAAGGTGGAGCAGACGGTTTGGTGGTGGACTGGAGAGGAGGCGGGGAGATGTAAGGAAGGTGCCTTGATCAAAGACAGCATTGATGCCCTGTCCTGGGTGGCCCTGGGGACTGAGTGTGGCCACTGTTGGGTGGCCCTGGGGATTCTGCACGCTGCAGAGCGCTGCATCATGGAACAGTGGGGAGTGGAACTGCAGCCAGGGAGTCCAGGGGGGCTCGGGTAGAGGTCTATAGAAAACTTAGTGTGCACCACCCAGAGGTCTCCCTGCGCCCCAGGTGTGACCCTAGGACAGCCACGCCTCAGCCGAGCTGGCTGATTTATCCCAACACTGCCCAAGATTCCCAGGGACCGCAGACCACCCATACCTGAGGACCGAAAGGCCATGGGGGCATTGTGGGAGCCTGTGCCAGGCCACCATCCCTATCCTGGGCCATAGCGGAGGCTAAGATATTTTGATCCTCAAAGTCCAGTTGAAGAGGAGTGGGGAACAAGTGGGGCCCGCCCAGGAGGCCGAGAGGCCAGCCAGGTTGAGATCCCCGCTCCTCGGGCCGAGATGCCCGGGCGGGGAGCTGACCCTGATCTTGGGCTGCAGCTGGGCCGCGCGTGGGGGCCCGGGTGGGCTGCGGCGCATCTCGGCTGCAGGCCCCGACCCCTCGCCTTCCCTGCGCAGCAAGGAGCAGCAGCGGAACCAGAAGCCCGCCAAGTCGGTGTGGGAGCAGCGCACGAGCGAGATGCGCAAGCAGAACCTGCTGGCCAGCCGCGAGGCGCTGTACGGCGACGTGGACCCCGACGAGCGCTGGAAGGCGGCGTACGCGCGGCACCTGCGGCCCGACGTGAAGACGCACCTGGACCGGCCGCTCGTGGTGGACCCGCAGGAGAACCGCAACAACAACACCAACAAGAGCCGCGCCGCGCCCGTCGAGCCGCTGCGCAAGCCGGCGCGCAGGCCCTGGGCCGCCCCCCAGGAGGCCGAGCCCAGCCGCGAGGGCCCCTACGGCCGCGAGTGCGACCACCAGCCCCGCGAGCCCGGCCCCGAGCCGCCCGGCTTCTGGGAGAGCGAGGCCGAGCGCGCCAAGGCCGGGGACCCGCCCCGCAGGCACGCGCACCGCCCGGGCGCGCCCAGGGACAGCCGCAGCGGCTCTCCGCGCACCGGCGCCGACGGGGAGCCCCGCAGGCACCGCGCGCACCGCAGGCCCGGGGACGAGGCGCCCGACGACAGGGCCGAGCGCAGGGCGCGCCACCGCGAGGGCAGCCGGCTGGCCCGGGGCGGCGAGGGCGACGGCGAGGCTCCCGACGGAGGCGAGCGCAGGCGGCGACACCGGCACGGCCCTCCCGCCGCCTATGACGCCGACAAGGAGCGCAGGCACCGGAGGAGGAAGTAAGTGCGCGCGAGCAGGTGGCAGTCACCGTAATTGACCTAAGAGCCACAGTGGCGCCGGGCGAGGTGGCGCACCCCTGTAATCCCCGCGACTCAAGGCCGCGAGTTCAAGGCCAGCCTCAGCGACTTAGCGAAGCCCTGAGCAACTTAGCAAGACCCTGACTCCAGATATAAAGGGGGTGGGGCTGGGGATGTGGCTCAGTGGCTATGTGCCCCTGCATACCGGGGTGACTCGGTTCGCCTCAGCAGCCCGAGGTAGATCCCGGGCTCAGCCCGGGTTCACAGACCTGGAATCTGACAGGTTGCTCAAGGTCACATCTAACTGGCAGTCTGAAGCCAGCGGCCGTCAGGGGGACTGTCACGCCCTGGTGTGTATCAGGCAAGCTCCAAGAGAAGCCACGTTCTCACCCAGGATCTCACAGCTCCTCGTGTGCTGGCCGTGGGGCTCTCCACAGGGGACACCTCTCAGGGTTGTCTGCTCACCTGTAAAATGGGGCTACCGAGATCTAACTGGGTCGTTGCCAGGTTAAGAGCCTGGAAGGGTGCTGGGTGAATTTGGAGCATTCACCTGTGATTGGGCCGAGTTTCTTCTTACCCGATGATGTCCCTAAGAGGCGTGAAAAGGCTCTCTGGGTCCTCAGGATTGAAGGGAAAGCAGGGCACCAGGTCTTGGAAGCATCTTCCAGGCCAGTGCTTACCCACGCAGAACTTGTATCCTCTTTTTCTTTTTCTTGTTTTTTAATTTTTTTTAAGAGAGAGGGACAGTGAGAGAGAGAATCAATTTTACTTAGTTTTTCATGTGACTTTCATTGCTCTGACATTCTGTTGTGTACTGGTGCTGGGGTTTGAACTCACATCCTTGCACTCGCCAAAGCAAGCACCCTAGCCACTGAGCCACCACTCCAGCCCCTATCCTTTTCCTTAACAAAATTTTGTAACACAGCATAGCCCATCCCACAGCCATTCTACGCCTTCAGTGGTGACATTGTTCCCTTACAAGCTAACATCTTCATGCCCAATGTGGCTCACAGCTGTAACCCCTGCAATGCAGGTTCAAAGCCAGCCTCAGTGACTTAGCAAGGCCCTAAGCAACTTAGCAAGACCCTGTCTCAAAATAAAATATATTTACAAAGGGAGGTAGACCTTGGAATGTGGCTCAGTGGTAAAGTGCCCCTGGGTTCAATCCCTAGTACCAAACAAAAAAAACAAAAAAAAATCTTCTCAGTCCTGATTTTTATGACCAGTAGGGCTTCCTGTTGATTTTTTTGAATGATGTGTTTAAGTGATTCTATTGCATGGCACACAAACGAGGCCAGTAAAATTGTGTGTGAGTGTGTGTGTGTGTGTGTGTGTGAGAGAGAGAGAGAGAGAGGGAGAGAGAGAGAGAGAGAGAGAGAGAGAGTGTGTGTGTGTGTGTGTGTGTGTGTGTGTGTGTGTGTGTGTGTGAATCCCCAGGGATCTTGTTGAAATGCAGATTCTAAAGCAGGTCTTGGCCTGGGGGAGCCGGAGATGAGATTCAGCTTTCTGAGCAGTTCCCGGGTGAGGACACTGGGGGCGTTGTGATGCGGTTCTCGCGCAGGCGCAGGTACTGGCCCACCTGGGGTCGTGGACCACTCAGGTCCCACAAGGGCATTGCTGCTGGCGTCAAGAAGCTCTAAAGCGGTGCCCTTCCACTCATCCGGTAGCTGCACCCCGGAGAAATGTGCTGTCCATTCAAAACATGCAAAAAGTGTCTTCCCGGCTAAGGCCAAAACCAAGTTGGGTTAAAAACAAAGGTTCGGGAAGCGACAGGCAGGATTTCCCGTATACGTGAGGGAATTGGGAAGCCATGAAGGAGACGGGATCATTTTTTCCCGGGTGGGACCGTCCTGTCCGTGGTAGGGCCTTTAGCATGCCCACCGTGGCCCTCTGCACTGTCATCGAGTCCCCACGTGCTTGCACCACATCTCGCTGAGGGCCAATGCCACTTCTTCCTCTAGAGTCCTCTCCAATGGCTTTGTTAACCCACTCCATGTTTTTTCTTTTCCTTTTTCTTTTTAAGAGAGAGGGACAGAGAGGGGGGACCAATTTTACTGAGTTTTTCACGTGGCTCTCCTTGCCCCGAGACTTCGATGCGTAGGTGGTGCTGGGGTTCGAACCCACGTCCTGACACACGCCAGGCAAGCGCCGTACCACAGAGCCACCGCTCCAGCCCCACCCACGCCTGTTTACTAAGTGCCCAGAGTTCTAAGCTCCCCTCTGAGATGGGGGACAGCAGTGGGAACATGGCCTAAGACTGTCTCCTAACAAATCCCCAAGACCAGGCCATGTGTAAAGATGAGCAGTTTGTATGGCTCAGGCTGGGAAGCCCCGGAGCAGGTGCTTGCGTCTGACGGTGGAGGGCGCCCATGGGAGGAGCATGCCTGTGTCCCTTTCCTCTTCCCCCGAAGCCACTCTTGCCACACAGCCTCATCTACTCCCAGCTGCCTCCCCCAGGCTCTACCTCCAGAGAACACAGGAATGGGGGTGAGGTTTCCAGTGCATGGATTTTGAGGGGACGCATTAGAAATCCCTCAGGCACTCTGGGAAACCAGCGAGAAACTGGTCCCGGTCTGGGTTCCAGCTGGGGCTTCTGAGAAGAGCCACTGGAGCAGGAGCAGGTGGGCCAGATGAAGAACAGCGGGGTGGGGTGGAGGCAGGCAGCTTGCAGAGCACAGACAGAGAGAGTCTAAGGGAGACCAAGTCACCAATGGGACCCAAACGGGAGGCCAGGGAAGGGATTCGACATGAAACAGAGGATCTGGCCCAGAACCGCCTCTGTAGCAAAGACTAATGAGTACTAATTACCCTTGCTGTGATTGCTGCTTCTAACCTTGCTGTTATTATCATCCTTGTTATTATATCTGCTAGTGCTGAAGGAGGCAGAATGACAGGGACAGAGTGACTGTCCCTGACAACGTGCCAGGAGGAGTTTTTGAAAGACCCTGTCAACATTGAAAGTCACCCTGTCAGCACAGCGTGGCAGTGAGAGGCAAAGGTTTTGAAGCCAATGGTCATACTCCTGCCCGTCACTTCCTGGCTGTGTGACTTATAGAATGTCGCCTCACCTCTCTGGGCCTTTGTTTCCTCATCTGTAAATGGGGATAAGATGGATGTGGAGTTTAAATGAGTTAATAGACATAAAATGCTGATAATAAGTGCTCAGTAAATGTTAACTATTATTAACACAAATATTATTTTTTTAAGAGAGAGTGAGAGAAAGAATCAGTTTTATTTAGTTTTCCATGTGACTTTCGTTGCTCCAACACTTCATGTGTATGTGGTGCTGGGGTTCGAACCTGCAACCTTGAGCATGCCAAGCAAGTGCTGCAACCACTGAGCCACCGCTCCAGCCTCAGAGGTGCTGCTTTTTAAAAATCATTTTAAATCCGAAGTTGACTGGGTCCACAGCTGCATGACCTGCAGATTTGAGGGACACTTGCACTCAAGAGAGTTCACTATCACCAGGCACGGTGGCACACACCTGTCACCCCAGCTACTTGGGAGGCTGAGTCTGGAGGATCTTAAGTGTGAGGCCAGCCTGGGCAACCTAGCAAGGCCCTGAGCAACTTGGTGAGACCCTGTCTCAAAAGAAAACTTAAAAAGGGCTGAGGCTGGGGCTGGAGCTGTGGCTCAGCGGTTAGGGCGCTTGCTCAGCATGCACCAGGTCGCGGGTTCGAACCCCAGCACCACATCCACAACGGAGTATCAGAGCAACAAAAGCCACATGAAAAACTAAATAAAAAATTTTTCTCTCTTTCTTCTTCTCTCACTGTCCCTCTCTCTTTAAAAGAAAAAAAAAGGCTGAGACTGGGGCTCAGTGTAAATGCTCCTGGGTTCAGTCCCTGGTGCTGCAAAACCAAATGACCGAATGTCAACCCCTTCAGCAGCGCTCAGTGGGGCTGCTTGTGAAGACTCATGGGGCCGTCATGAAAACCACAGCTCACACGCATGGCGGTCACTCGTCCACTGCAGTCCCTTCATTTTGCTGATGGAACGGAGACTGGGAGCAGGGAAGGGGCTTCCCCAGGGCAGCCGGCCACTAGCAGCAGCAGGATAAAGATCCAGGTTTCCAGGCTCCTGGACGTGGCCCTGCTCCCCAGCCCCGCTCCAAGGGAAGAAATAACCCCGCTTCCCCGGGGCCCTCAGGGGACGGGGCTCCTTTTCAGAACCAGGAAGTCACTGCTCAGTCCTTATTAATGGACATCAATGCCCAGCCTAGCAGAGAGAGAGGGCTAGTCATTTGGCTGATTAAAACAAATAAAGTTAGAAAGCTCACTGGAAATAAAGCATGTTTTTTGTTTTGTTTTTTCTTTTATCTCTTTTTGAGACGAGGTCTCTGTATTGCCCCAAAACTTTGGGCTGAAGCCGTCCTTCAGCCTCAGCCCCCTGCTTAGCTGAGACCACAGGCTCGGGCCACCATGCCCGCCTCATCCAAGCATTTTAAGAGAAAAAACAATCCACAATGAGGCATTAATCTAATTCAAAAAAATAGAATGGCAAAGATAAAACGTTATTTGTAGAAATAAAATAATAAAGACCTTTCTGTTCTCCGCTGGGCCGGATGTGGTGGGGGGGGCTGTGCCAACGCCCCCGTGCCCTCCTTAGGCCTCCTCAGATGCCCGGGTTCACTTTCCTTTCTGTTCTTCACTTTCCCCGTTTCCACCTTCGTCTCCCTCCCCCTTAGAGACCCCCTGCCCCCCAAAGCTGCCACCGATTGACGGCAACAGGACGTGGGGTGCAGCACTTGCTCTTCCACATCATTCAATGGTTGCTGGGCCCCAATTCCATACTCAAGGCGGCTGAGCCCAGGGGCACCCCAGGGTGGCCAAAGTGAGGGTGGGGCTTTCCCTGATTCCCAGCATCCGCCACTGGCCAGCACCGCTCCTGCCTGAGTGCCCCGGGGGAATGCACACCAAGACCTGCCAGACCCACGCCTCTGTTTGCGTCCTGGTCCACCTGCCTCGGTCACCATGGCAACCCACGTCCGCAGAGAAGCCAGAAGAGAGGGCTGGGCCTCAGAGCCTGGGGTTTGTCTTGCACAGAGAGCAGGGGTACAATGTCCCATAATCCTGAGTCACGAAGCACCCGTGATGGCCCTCACCAGCCTCAGCACCCCACTCCGTGCACCCTAGGTCACCCATCACCCCATTTTCTTCAGCAAGCAGGGCTGGGTTTGGGGACCGGAATCCAGGTCAGCCCTTTCCAAGCTCTGCTAATGTGGACCAAACAAGCTGGACTCAGTTTCCTCCTCCGTAACACAGGACAGGTCCGAGCATCCACCTCAGACAAGGAGTGCTGTCGGAGTTCTGGGGGTTCGTGATGAAGTCGCAGGACGATAAATGAGCTGTTGTTACTGTGGCTCCCCCGATAGCCTGGGACCAGCTCCCAGGAAGGAGCGGGTAGGGGCCAGCATCAAAGTCCTCCGAATCCTCCCTGGAGACTCGTTGGAAATGAACCTAGACGTTGGCCTAGGCCTCTGCACCCGCAGCGGTTCAGACTCCCTCCACAGGCAGCAGAACTCCGTGAGGAAGAAAGACAAGGAAACAAGACGCGGTCCCCTTGCCAGCAAGCAAGGGGCTCCTGGCCCACAAACGTCACCACCTCCCGAAGAAGCACCCTGAGCTTCCTGCTTGGCTCACCTGTCATCCGGTGTTTTGTTTTGTTTGTGGCCTTGGAACCCAAGGTCCCTCCACCACTGAGCCACATCCCCAGCCCTTTTTGTTTAAAGATAGAGGGACAGTGGGAGAGAAGTAGAGAACCAATTTTATTTAGTTTTTCATGTGGCTTTCATTCCTCTGACGCTTCACTGTGTATGTGGGTGCTGGGGATCAAACCTGTGACCTTGCACATGCCAGGCAAGCGCCATAACTGCTGAGCCACTGCGCCAGTCCCCTTTTTATTTTTTATTTTGAGACAGGGCCTCCCTAAGTTGTTGAGGCTGGCTCTGAATTTGCGATCCTCCCGCCTCAGCCTCCTGAGTCCCCCAGCTTTCACTATTTGTTTATACAGCCCCCTTAGATGGTTTAAAAACTGATACAGTGGCCATCTGTATCCACCAGTTGCACATCCGCCGATTCAACCAATCACAGATCAGAATGCACCACGCTAGCGCTGGACCTGAGCCTCTCAGAATGCACCACGCTAGCGTTAAACCTGGGAACTTTTCTGTGGGTTGCGCAATGCTTGCTCCAAGAAGTGGTGCATTAGGAATGGTTTTGCTTAAATAACAAAGTGTCAGGCGCTTCCTTGAGAAGCCAATGAGCAGAAACACGCTGCTGCAGGTGGGCTGGTTCCGGAAACACCCAGGAGGTAGACTGAACCCCAGGAACTGCAGCCCCAGGATGGCACAGACCTGCTCCCTCAGGCCCTGTAGGGAACCCACAAATGTGCCTGAGCCAGTGATGCAGGAGGCAGAGGCAGGAGGATTGCAAGTTTGAGGCCAGTCTCAGCAACTTAGTGAGATCCTGTCTCAAAACAAAAAAGAATAAAAAGGGCTGGGGGTGTTGCTCAGTGGTTCTGCACTTCTGGGTTTGATCCCCAGTGCCCCTCCCCAAATGGTATGCCCACCCAGGATCTTCAGGGTAACCTTTGGAAAAGGGGTCCTTTCAGATGTCATTGACCTGAGGAGCTGGGATGAGATCCTGGATTAGTGTGGGCCCTCAGTCCATGACAAGTCTTGTTAGAGAAAGAAGACCTTGGAGCTCACAGGGGACTGGGGTGAAGCCAGGGATCACCACCGCCTGGGGAGATGGATCCTCGCCCACACCCGGGGTGAAGGTGTGGACTGTAATCCCTCCCGGGCTGCGAGACGGGAGCAGTGAGGGTCCCAGCCCATTACTGCTGATGAGGTTGTTGGAGCAGGAGGTGAAGCGAAGTGGAGAAAAGGCTGCCTCACGCTGTCAGCATCCCAGGAGGGACAGGGACGCCCAGCTCCCTCCAGCTTCGACTCAGCCCTCTGCCGACCCCAGCGGCTCAGTAAGAGGCAGAAGGGCACAGGTGTTGGAGGCTCAGGGAACCTGCGACTCCCCTGGGCAAGGTCCCCAGGGCGGTGCCAGGCGGAAGGGCCCGTCCATACCTGCACCCACAGTGCGCTCGCGCCTTTGCGGGTTCGGTTTCCCAGTGGACCAGGCGGCGCGCGTGCTGGGTGAGCGCTCTGCCCCCGCCCGCCCCAGCCGGGTGTGGCTGCATCTCCAGAGCTGGGGCACCTGGGGCAGGCACCGCTTCGTCGCTGTCACCCTAATTCCGTTGTGGGTTCTCTTTCGCTGGCCTTCCTCAGAGAGAACCAGGGCACCGGGATCCCCGTGTCCGGCCCCAACCTGTCCACTACCCGGCCGATCCAGCAGGACCTGGGCCGCCAAGACCCGCCGCT
This sequence comes from Aplodontia rufa, assembly GCA_004027875.1. NCBI lineage: Eukaryota > Metazoa > Chordata > Mammalia > Rodentia > Aplodontiidae > Aplodontia > Aplodontia rufa. Next base: position 1,795 of record PVKS010040397.1, on the reverse strand, counting down.
GGCCGAGGACATCGACAACATGAAGAACAACAAGCTGGCCACCGCTGAGTCCGCCAGCCCCCAAGACAGCCTGGGCCACACGGGCCTGCCCCAGAGCCCCGCCAAGATGGGGAACAGCACGGACCCCAGCCCCGCGCCGCCCACTGCCAACCCGCAGAGCACCGCCAGCCGCCGTGCGCCCAACAACCCGGGGAACCCAGCCAACCCAGCGCCCCCCAAGACCCCCGAGAACAACCTTATCGTCACCAACCCCAGCAGCACCCAGAACAACTCAGCCAAGACTGCCAGGAAGCCCGAGCACACCACCGTGGACATCCCACCAGCCTGCCCACCGCCCCTCAACCACACGGTGGTCCAAGGTGAGCCGCCTGCGCCCCGGAGCCGCCGCTCCGTCCTGTTTCTTCCCCTGGAAAATGAGCCTAGACACAGTTCCTACCCCACAGGACTGGAGGGGAGCAGGGGAGGGAGGAGCAGTTCACCAGGGAATCCCAGCCACTGGGGAGGCTGAGGCAGGAGGATCCTGAGTGCAAGGCCAGCCTCAACAACTTAGCCAGACCCGGTCTCAAAACAAAATATAAAAAGGACTGGGGTGTGGCTCAGTGGTTAATGATCCTGGCTTCAATCCCTGATACCATAAATAAATAAATAAATAAATAAATAAATAAATAAAACTGATTCAAAATGAACATTAATAATGTACTTATTCAGCCAGGAGCATTATTTATTTAGATCCAAAATGTTATTTCAACATGTAATTCATATTTTTTAAAAATCACTAACAAGGTATCTTGCATTCTTCTCAAACTTAGTCCTGGAGACCTGGTGCATCCGTCACCCCTCTGCTATGCCCATCTCCCCTGGCTGTGTTCCCCATGCCCAGTGGCCACACCCAGGGCCATAGCTACCGCGTGGAGGGACAGCAGGGTGTGCCCCTGAGACCTGGGTCAGAGAAGCACTAGGGATTAAAGTCCACCCGCTGAGCCCCGTTCCTCCTGTTTCCTTCTGTGGAAGAGATCTCTGGGGCCTCAGTTTAAGAAACGGACTTTGCAGATTAAGAAACTGAGGCACAGGCTGCCCGTGAACACGCCACTAAGCCAGGCTGCAGAATCCATGCTGGAGGGGCCATGGCCGCTCACCCTGGCCCTGGGAGAGTTCATATTCCCATGTATTAAGTGGGGCCATTAACACTTGTCCTGTGTGCCTCCAAACAGTGGCCTGAAGGTCGAGCAGGTCAGGGACAGGTTCCGCAGACTCGGCCGTAGAGTGGTTGTGAGCAGGCATTCTGGGTTCCAGTCCCAGCTCTGTCACTCCAAGGCTGTGTGACCTCAGGCAACCCACTTCCCTTCTCTGTGCCTTTTGCCTGTGAAGTGGGATCATAAAGTACCAACTGCAGGGGGTGTGTGGGGACCAAATGACATCACACACAGGGGGTGTGTGGGGACCAAATGACATCACACACAGGGGGTGTGTGGGGACCAAATGACATCACACACAGGGAGTGTGTGGGGACCAAATGACATCACACACAGGGGGTGTGTGGGGACCAAATGACATTACATAGTGCAGTAGGCACTTCCAGAGTGCGGGGGTGTGGACTGGAGCAGGGAGACTTGTGGGAAATCGCTGAGGGACTCTCTCTTGGTTCTTGTCCCAACAGTGAACAAAAATGCCAACCCAGACCCACTGCCAAAAAAGGAGGAGAAGGAGGAGGAGGATGACCCTGGGGAAGACGGCCCCAAGCCCATGCCTCCCTACAGCTCCATGTTCATCCTGTCCACGACCAACCCGTGAGTAC
>PVKS010040396.1:0-16656 GCA_004027875.1 Aplodontia rufa | reverse complement strand
ATTTTGGTAATTTCCTGTCTTCTGTTAGCTTTGGGGTTGAATTGTTCCTCTTTTTGTAGTCTTTTGAGTTGCACCATAAAGCTATTTATCTGGGCTCTTTCTAGATTTTTGATGTACCCCTTAAGAATGCCTTCATACTGTCCCAGAGGTTTCGGTATGTTGTTTCCTCATTCAATTCCAAGAACTTCTTAATCTTGCTCTCATTTCCTCTTTTACCCATCCTTTAAGAGGTAATTATTCAATTGCAAAGTATTTGAGTAGTTTCTGTTCTTTCTCTTGTTGTTGATTGCTAAGATCATAGCATTATGATCTGACTTTTTTATATTTAAACAGTCTTTTTTAAAAGAAAAATGCCTCTCTAATGAGACCATTGAAATGTACAGTGTCTATCCTCTTAGGGGCTTAATAATTACAATCATAATTAAACCAAAACAATGTTTGTGCATATTTCTATTATATAACTTACTATATAATTGGTCAATTTTAGGTTTAAGGCTCCCTGATTCTATTGTGGAGCAGATTCCTATTCTATGTAGTATCTAGTGTAGTGCTTTGCCCAGAGTATATTTTTTTTTTTCAGTGAGAAGGAGGAAGAGAGAGAGGGAGAGAGAGAAAAAGAGAGGGAGAGAGAGAGATTTAGTTATTTTTCATCAGATTTTTATTTTTCCTTTACTTAGTTGTGCATGTGTTTCTGGGGACAGAACCTGGGTCCTCATGCATGCCAGCCAAGCACTCTACCACTGATCTACCTCTCCAGCCACCCATAGTAGATCTCTGATAGATGTTTATTAAACCTTTTTACTTTTACAGAGGTATAAAGTAATACAATGGTGGGAACAGAAGCAGACCAGAGCTCCTCTGAGATAGTGGATATTTGAGAATTCATTTATCTGAGAATTAAATGAAGAAATGGCATGATATTTGTCCATTGGTGACCTACTTATCTATAAGGTAGAAATTGATTCAACTTCATTTTAAAGCAGCATTCCAAATAACTAATATAAAAGTGATTGTAAATGACTTCAAATTGTATGATTCTCAACACAATAGGGGGAAGGCTCCCTAGGTTACTAGGAGGCGTAGGGTGGGGGATTGGGAGGGGAGAGGAGGTGGGAAGAACTCCTAGGAGACTGAAGAGTGGGAATATGGGGGAACCATCTCAGAAACAGATGTCATTCCTCCATGAGATACCCATTTAACACAGGAGTTCTTCTGGGGGGAAACTGCAACAGGGGAAACCCAGGCTGGGCATCCATGATTTGGCATTAGCCCTGGATAACTAAGTATATATACATTGACTATTGATGGTTTGATAATGTCTCCCCCTTAATTGTATCTCTGTTTCCATCAAATAAAAAATAAAAAAAGTGATTGTAACACAAATTAAATCAGTAGGAAAGCAAAAATGGAAATGGAAGCTGATATGCTGAATGATGCTTGTGCTTACTGTTTCCACATTGTTGCTTTCTGTGTACGGGGTGTGTGTGTGTGTGAGAATGTGTGTTTTTAGTTAGTAAAAACAGATTTCTGGATATGCCTTAAGGAGGTGGTTGGGGAATGTTTAGTTGTCAAGGAAATCACTTGCATGTTTCCCTACTTTTTTTTTTTTATAGTCATTCTTATTGTATTTAATGTTTAGCAACCTCAATTCCAACTGTCCAATATTTTCTTTCTTTTAGGAAAATATTATATAAAAGACTAGAATTTCATTTAAGTATTAGAATTTTTAGGTGGTTTTTAAAGGATCATGTAATAGCAATTTCCTGGAGCTACAGTTCAATGTCTGAAAATTACATAGTTCACTAAATGTCTAGAAAAATATGAAATGAGATTCTTCTCTCACATTATGTTAAAAAAAAAAAAAAAGCATGCTGGGCACAGTGGCACATGTCTGTAACCCCAGCTATTAGGGAGATGGAGGCAGGAGAACCACAACTTCAAGGCCAATCTGGGCAACTTATCAAGAAACCTTTTCAAAATAAAAAATAAAAAAATAAAATAGAAAGGGTCTTGGAATATAACTTGGCGGTAATGTGCCCTGGGTTCAATCCCCAGTACTACTACAACAACAACTTCTAGGAAAAACAATTCAAGATGTATTAAAGACTTAAATGTCAAAAGCAAATTTTCAACACTTAGTAGAAAATATAAAAAAAATAGAAGTCTGAAAAACATTCCTTAATTAAGGCATAAAAGATGTTGACTATAAAGGCATATCTTTTGCTACATTAAAATTACGAATTTTAAGTGAGAGATCACTTAAAGTGAAAAATCCTGTCATGAACTAGGAGATTTTCAGTTTACAAAACTGACAGTGTCAACAACAAAAAAATAATCTACAAATCAGTGAAAAAATGATTCAAAGTCATTGATAGATACTGCAAAGAAGGAGCTGCTGTGACCAGCAAGCATGTGAAGAGATGTTCAGTATGTCACAGCACATTCATTAGTGATCACAGATACATAAATAAAGATGATAATGCAGTGTCATCTTAGTTTTCATTTGGCAAAAATATTTAAAATAAGGAAGTGTCAATTATCAGAGAGGGTACAAACGCGCCACATGTTCCTGCCAGTTAGAGTGCAAATTGGTGCAATCATTTTGAAAAACATGGAATGTTTTGGAAAAATTGCCCGTTCGTATACTCTGTGACCCACAAGTTCTGCTTCTAGGTATCTAATAAAACTCATTTATGTGTACAACAGAAACATGTATAAATATGTTCATTTCAGTGCTATCTGAGGAACAGCCTGGAAATCTCCTGCATGGAGGGCAGTAGGAAAGTGGATAAATAAACTATGGTATATTTGCAATAAAATATGACAGTGGTCAAATGAATGAAGCATTTATGAATATGGATAAATCTTAACAATATATGTTGATAAACAAGTTCTAAGGAGTTATACAGTGATGCATTTTTTTAAGTTGAAAAATAACTAAAGTATCCTTTTAAATACTTGTAGATATAATGACTCTTTAAAAGAGGGAAGTCAAGGGAATGATGAATATGGGATGAAGCAGGGTTCAAGTCTGGGGATGTTATATGAGGTAACTATGGAGTTGAGCATGGATTGTGATCAAACTCCTAGTTCTTGTTTGGGGTAGGGAAATTCATGGGTCCTTATTTCCTTATTAGAAATGGCTAAGTAAATACATGAATTAAAGTGGGTCATACAATTATGATATATGTTATGAGTTTGTCATTATCCAATTCTGTGTACCTCAGGTACAAAGAGAGAAAAAAATAGAGTTCACCCAGAAATGAATATTAAGGAAGTTTGGTATCTGACTGTGTTTGAAGAGTTGGCATGGAAAACTATGCTTTGTTTCTGTTTTCATTATTATTTAACAGTGCATTTTTAGATTATATGTTAATTAAATACATCTTTTAACTCACTCCCAAATACATGTCTACCACATACAAAAGGAATCATAGAAATCTTAGTGCTCATTTTAATTATATTTCATCAAGAAAAAAATTAAGGCAATATCTGAAACCAGTTTTTAATGTAAAAGTATTTGATGTTCATAAAATATATGAATCATTTGTAATGTTGAGCACTTGAATAGTCAGCGTACACTTATCTATTAGAAACACGGGGTCTTAGGCTGAGTACTCTGGGTCAGATTTGGAATTTCAGATCTAAATGTGAAAGATCCTCAAATGTTTCCTAAAATACAAAATGTTTTATATCAAGAAAACAAAATTGGAAGCATCCTGGAATAGCAAAATTAAATCTATTATGAATTGCTGCAAATAAAGTAAATATAAAATCTAAACAGACACAAGAAGTAGTCAATTAAAAATGGTAGAAATTTCATCTTACAAAAACCGGTAGTCTTTAGAATTTGATAATACTGTTTTGTAATGAAATCTATATTTATTTGTATTTGTGTTAGTTTGCTGGGGCTGTTGTAATAAAATACTGTAGACTGGGTGATGTTAAACAAAATACATTCACTTTCTCATAGTTCTGGAGACTAGAACTTCAAGGTCAAGGTGCATACTGGTTTGCTTTCTCTAGAGACCAGTCTCCTTGGCTTGCAGAGAGCTGCTTTCTCCTGGGGTCCTTGCAGTCTGCCTTCTGTGAGCACCCCTGTGTGTAGTCTTTTTCTTGTAAGAATAACAGTCACATTGGGTTAAGACTTCACCCCAACAGCCTCATTTTAACTTAATTACCAAAAGATCTTATCTCCAAATGCAGTTACATTATTAGGTGCTGGACTTTGGAACTTGAATTTGGTGGGGGACACATTTCAGCCCCTAACAACATCCTTTCCTGTGACTGTGATTGCATGAACCTGGCTCTTGTAATGAGTTCCTGTAGTTTTCTAGACCCTGTTCTGGGTGCTGGGACACAGTAATACAACTTATGGTCTGTACCTCCTAATACACACGAAAAAGCTGCAAGGACTTACAATTAGAGGAAAAATGTTATGGTATTAAACTTGCAAATGCATTATTCTCCACCTATAATTGAGAGAATTAACTACTGTTAAAGAAATTAACAGGTCTCTGCAGCTACTTGCTTAGGGTCTGGAACATGCTCTATGGAGTTGAGCACTTGAGAGCAGCTTAATTGCAGAAGAACACCTGTAGTTAGAAGCAGCTGTCACTATGACAATGGGTTGTGGACATGGAACCATGGTGTTTTCTCTGTCCACAGGGTCTTAATGCCTAAAGTGTGTCTCCCCCAATTTTAGTTAAATGGACTTCAGGTCTCTCAAAATGAGGTTCTCTAGAAGATGACTATCTTTCTGAAAGTTCTCAGGTCCTTCAAAGTGAAATTGGGTCAAACTATACAGTACATGTTTGAAGGCAAAGAGCCCCAAGCATACCCTCAAAAGATTTTAAAGATCAGATGAGTTATTTTCATTTTCTTAATAGACTAAAAATTAATTTAATGTTATTTTAAAATTTCATTTTCCTAGATTAGTTAGTGATTATTTCCTTTCTCCAGGCTGTTCTGTTTTTTCCCTTGACTTTCCTTTATTTAATTTCCTTTATCAGGGGGAGCTAGACCACAGAAAGATACAGAGCAACAGAGTCAAATGATATTACTGATGATTAGTCAGTTAGATGTGCTAAGACTAAATTGGATAGGCATGAGGACACTGCAGTCATCTGCTTGGCTCTGTAACCAAGGACAAGAAAGGAAGCTAGATGTCTGATGGTGAGATTCACACCCTACTTCCCGTACCTCAGTACAAGTAAGTGCTGTCCACATGGTAGAAATTGGACACAACCTTCAAGACCAGGACCACGGGCAGGATCTCTGAGGGCATGTGTGAGGGTTGGGAGAGATACATCTTTAAATGTAGTGAGGTGCTGTTTTCATTGCAGTTAAAAGAGCATAAATATAAAAAATGTGGTTATTTCTTGTGCCACCTACATTTATGGTATGCAATTTGGACTTGGCACTGTGGATTCCAATTCAGTTTAGTTACCATGCCCTCCGCTAACAAGGACTGAAAAAGATTGAGCTATAGCATGGACTGATCCAAGTCTAGAGACTCATGAACTGTAAAAACCTTATCATGGCTTTTGTAATATGCTGTAATGAGTAGAAGAAAAAATCAGTTCAGTGTGGAATATTGGCTTCCTGTAGCAGCACGAGGATGATCTGAGGTATAAACCTGGAACATGAGGGATGGTGTGAAGGGAGGCATACACAATATTGGCGCAAACGGGAAAGTAACTTTTGGTTGTTTTCAGTTTTGATGTTTCAGTCGGAATGACCTTATTAGGAGGTTTAGAATTAAAATGAAAATATAAAACAGCTAAATTAAAGAGAAGGAATCACTCAAAGGAGGTCAATTTTTTTAAGGAAATATTTAAAAAGAAAGGTATTACTTTTAGAGTTAATATTGGCCTCAATGAGCAAAATCACAAAGTATTTCAACTGATCTATTATTAGATCAACTCATTTTTAATTAAATGAAGCCCTTGATTTGGAATACGGCCCGTATAAGAACCATGACAAAATTATTAATAAAAGTAAGGTTCTTGGAAGAATATTTGGTGACTATTGGTGTTAGGAACTATACAAAGAAAATTCACCTGTGTGATTACAATAGTGACACAATATACATGTGTCTGAGAATAGTAAGTAATGATTAAAATCTTGGGCTTTGGATTCAGATGGACTCTGATTCAAAGTCTGGCTCTATAATGGAGTAGCTGTGTGAGCTTGAGCAACTTACATTGCAAAGTGGGAATAGAAGCACAATTCCACAGTGTGGTTGTGGATATTAAATCTAATCACATGATGTATCTGACAATATTATTTTTTATTATTATCAAAAGTTTTACTAATTGGAAGTTTTTAGCATCCTGACCCATGATCTAAAATACTATTCTTGGTTGGTTGAACAAAATATCTTCAGTTATTGAGAAATCATGGGTTTTGCCTTCCTAAACAATTGATTTTGCTGTGCATTGGAAATTGTGGATAACTGATAAAATCTTTCACATGGAAATGAATCACAAAGTATGCCCCCCCAAAAGCCATGAAAAGACAGTGAATGAAAGAATGAATTCTTTTCTATTTGATGCTGGAGAATGAACCTCAAGGTCTCATGTGTGTAGTACCCACACCATTGCTGAGCTACACTCCCAGCCCGTAAGAATGAGATCTTTCCATAGCAATCTTTTATAGCTTCTTAAGCAAAATAGGAAGAAAAGAAGATAATCTTAATGGCCTCTGGCAGATAATTAATGATAATATTAAAGTAATAAATACTATAATCATTTATATTCTATTTAGTACTATTCCTGTTTTAGTCATCTAGGAGATTTTTAACTAAAATGAAATAGTGAGGAAAAGGTTGTTAAGAATTTGCCCCGAGGAAGATATGAAAGCAGAAATATATCAAAGTCCAGTAATATCATCCTAAGGAAATAACTCTTCCTGTAGGCTTTCCGTTTTAGTTGGCTTTCTGATTACAAGCCTTGCTTATGGGAATAATCTTTCCTCATTTCCATGAGTCAGAATCTTGAAAAATATCAAATGAAAACTTAGACTTGAGGTACCTAGCCCAAAATAAATAAGATTAAAATTAAGAAAAGATGGCTTTAAAATTTCCTCAGATTCCATTATTTTCTTTTTTGGGGGGTCGCAGGCAGAATTTCGTTTATTTGGGAAAATAAAGTGCAAGGCAAACTTACAACACTGATAGCTCTTTCCTTTGGCAATTTGTTGGTGCATATCTTTTTTCCTAGTAACTTAATATTCTGATTGGTTCTCATTCTGAAATGTTTTTTTTTTCCTTAAACACCAGAGATCCAGAGATAATTTACACTTTTTCCCAACCTGAGGAATGACCTAAATTTTTGTTATAGTTTTAATTTTTATACACTAAGTATATAAAATCTGGGGGCAAATGGAGGTGACTTTTAAACAGAACAAGAATATGAAAGCAGAAGCCATCGTATGATGAACTTTAAGACAGAAGAAGCTTTCCCGTTAGGGATCTTTCTCTTGACCTTTTTCATCAAGGGAGCAGCACAGAGGCAGACAGAGAGGTCACAAGGGAAGGGTATCATTTCTTGAGAGAGTCTTTGCTGAAGTCAAAAGGTAGGGATGATTCTTGGAAATAGAACCCTTTGCTGCAGTAAAATAAAGCTCTTTTACAAGTCTCTCAATTGTGGCTGCTGCTCCTGACAGTGGAGCTATTTTAACTTTTAATTTGCTGAAAGGCAAATAAGGCAGCTGTCTTCACAGTGGGATGTTAGGGGTGAGTGTTGGAGAAACAGCTTTTCTTTTCATGTAAATTAAAGGGGAATATACTAAAGATTCTCAGCAAGCAGGCTAGTGTGTCATACTTAGTGCTTCTCCTAGGCTTTCTTTTAATTTGGCAAACACATCAGATGTGAGGGCAGATTTTAGATTTGAAGGCACTAAAATTCAAGCCAGGAATGGGTAGCGTCACTTCCCACTGCCTCTCCATCTTCCTAGACATCAGAAACCAAAAAACTTCTGGAATGATGTCTAATTTTGAGATTCAGTGTTTTCATTGAACCTTTATTCTTTTCTTTATGATATTCCCTTTTATCATAGCATTTTTCTTGATGAATTAAAGTGCATTTAGCAAGAGCTAAGATCGCACCTATTTTTCGTTAAATAGGAACTGTGGTTAGTGATTTCATAAACATTATGAGGGATCCACTAATGGCAGAGCCTCTGGATGGTTCCTTTTGATGTTGCCCTCTGAAGGTCTCATCAGAAAGCATTCCTCTCTGCATTATTCCCTTCTGACTTCTGTGGTTTTGTTTTATTTGGCTATTGATTGGTGTTACACATCCCTCTTAATGCTAACATTAGATGATGCTTTATCAGAGCACTTAGTGGAAAATTACTGTATATAGGTAGAAAGTTCATTAAATAGTTTGAGCTACGTATCTTGAATGCATCATTAGCCAAATATATGATCTAACTGCAGGACTGATGTGGAATTTTGGTAAGTTGACTCATTTAACTTATCTCTGTTATACATTTTGTATTTTGTAGGGTGACATGCATTATTTAGATGAATGCAGAACTCCCCTTTGTACTCAATGTAATACATTTTTAATGGGTAATGATTGTATAGATAATCACATTGGGGGGAGAAAATTGTTTCCCTTTGGTTATCATTACAAATTTACCTCTGAACAAATTAAAAATGAAATCATCATCCCTGTCAGAAATAGGCAGGAAAATAAAGGCTTATTAAGAATTTGCTTTTCCCTTGGTGAACGATGTTATCAATAATCATTGCAGTCCGTAATGTATGTGGTTTGGCCTGACATATTAATTTGTGCTGATTTAATGGTTGCGGAGCCATTTTTGTTTTGCTTTTGCTTTTCTTTTCGAGGGACTTAGCAGTGGTCATGTGCCTTTTGTCAATGGGTTTGCATTATGATAATCACACCAAACCTTTAAGATGTAAGGGCAATAAAAATAAAAATTAGAGGCTTAGTTCTCCCTGTTGAAAACAAAGAAACAGACATCTCCCCCTTCCATTATTCTTAAAGCATTTATCTTAGAAAAATTGTAATTGTAAGTACTTTTTTTTTCCTCTTTGAAATGTATATAAATCCTTTTGAAAACTAGATAGGAGTTTTGTCAGCTTTAGGATCCAGTAAGGTCTTCTTTGGGACCTAGCAGCCACCTTGTTGAAATATAAGCATCAAGGGAGATGGTGGCATCCCTGCTTCCCATTTTTTCTGTGATTCTCTGCAAAGGTAGGAGCCTAGCTTGAGCCAAGATGCTCAAGTGGGGAGATTGAGCCAAGTTACAAAACTGCCTCTTGTGTAGAGGTAAGTGAAGTCTGTTTCTGCTATGACTAAAACAAGTTAGGTAACACAGATGGTCACCCCAATTACTGGGCAAATTTAGGATGAACTGTAAGTGACAAATGGTGCTGATAAGTCTTCTTACCTGAGGACTAGTTATTGTTTATCCTGAGGACTAGTTATTGTTTATCCTGAAATTGTGAATGTAATGATTTGTATCTGTTTGACTATATAATAGGGTGAGGTTTCTTTCAGTCTTTGCAGTCTCCTAGTGGATTGCTTATGATTCACATCACATTCTAGTTTAATGCCTACTCAATAATAAAAATGTTTTCTTACTATCTTTGTGGAGAAGATTTCTAGCTTTGGAGAAGAGTTCATTTCTAATTCTATTTTCGTAACAATGGGTGTGGATTATTATAAAAACTAACACTTTGATCATTCTTTGCTTTCAGTTTTGCTGTCTTCCTTCTTTAATCAGATGTGCAGTTCAGAGAACTCTGGTGGCTAAAATCACTGAGGATTAGGCAGAATAATGTAAAAATACAACAAGGTATTTCATTAGCTTTTTTTCCCCAGAAAAGTATTCTGAATTCAACTGTGAAAGCTATTGTGAATATAGGATGAGCTAAATGGCACATTTGTCACTTTTCTTTTAATTATTACTTAACAAATTCAAACAATCTATTTTTAGGCTCATTTTATTCCATTACAGTTATCACTATTCATTTTAAATATCACTTGCTTCCAATTATATTGTTGTAGGATCCTACAAAATGTTAAATTTGCCATTGCTAACTCAAAGGTGACTTGTGGTACAGGAATGATTTATGCCTGTGGAATTGCAGAGGTCTAAAAATAGGGCTTGATGTTACATTAATATGTACTGCAGTACACAGGCACAATAGGGTTAGAGGAGATGGAGTTTCATTCCAACTCTGTTTTCTTGCTTTTGTCTCTGGGTCTGAGCAACGCCTGAATAATTAGACACTGCTCATTTATCATTTGTATCATTTCCTATCCGTGCATACCATGTTGTCCTGCCAGCTCTCAGGTGTTTGCAAGGAAACATGTAGTCTTAAATAGCTCTCCTTGACAACTCTTTTTGCCATTTTAATTCGAAGATATTGGACTGGACAATATCAGATCATTGCTGCTAGGTTCTGATGGGGTAAGTGTGTGACTTTGACCTTAGGATGAGATCAGAAATGAAAGTGTCCAGTTAGACATAAAGCAAATATCACAGATTATAAGAATGAGTCTGTGTTAGCAAGGTGAATGTCAGCATTTTAGGGGAAAGCAACCTTTCTGAATGAACGGCAAGCAGGATTTTGGTCCATATTTCCTCTGGTGTGATGCTTCTGACTTCAGCGGTAATGAGTGTGAGATGACAGTGTCAAAGGATGTTTTTCTTCAGCCTTTCTGAGTGAGAACTATGATCTGAGGAATGGAAGTCATGTAATTGAGTTCACACATCCGTTGTTGACAGGGACAGAGTATCATAGGGATGTACTGTTGAAGGAGAAATGAAGACTTGCACCATCCAGAATATATATGGGAAACACGTTTCCCTCCTTGTTGGAGGGACTGTAGTGGACTGTTGATAAGACAGAAAAAGGTGATGAAGCAACTGTTATGGTTATATTGCAAGGTGTTCCCCAAAAGCTCTTATGTGAGACAATGCAAGAGGGCATAGAGGTGAAGTGATTGGGTTATGAGAGTCTTAACCCAATCAGTGGATTAATCCCCTGGCAGGGATTAACTGGGTGGTAACCCAAGGCAGGTGGGGTGTGGCTGGAGGAAGTGGGTCATTGGGGGCATGTCTTCCGAATGTGTATTTTGCATCTGGCTTTGGAATATCTCTTTCTACTTCCTGATTGTAGTGCCCTGAGTCACTTTCCTCCTCCATACTCTTCTGCCATGATGTTCAGCCTCACTTCAAGTCCTAAAGAATGGAGTTGTCCATCTATGGACTAAGACATCTAAAACCGTGAGCCCCCAAATATACTTTTCCTCCTAAAATTGTTCTTGTAAGGTCTTTTAGTCACAGCAGCGAAAAAGCTGACTGAAACAAGCAACTGTGCTCAGGATAGCACCAGATCTACTTTGACAAACTCTACGAGCAGTAAATACTGTAGCTATGTTTTGTCTGAATACCATGGGCTGCTAAATTTTCCCCCTACTATAAAATATTTATTATCTTTATCTTACTTTAAGGTGATAAGGAAATTGACTTCTGAGCACGTCATTGTACTACACTAAAGGAATGGTTCAGATTGTGTAGGTAGCTCTGGAAGGCCGTGGTGATTTAGAACTCTTCTGATACCATGGTTTAATAGGTAGTTCAGCTCTTGGAGTTTACTGGGGAAGATCGCAGGGATCCCCATCTCAACAATAATTTTGCACTCTGTAATGACTTCTGTGTTGCTGTGGTGTAACAATGTGGAACGTGTTCAACTATTCACCAGCTGCCAATTTAAATACACACTGGGGGAAATAATCTAATTTTCAAGGAGTATTAACTTGATCTTAATAAATGTTGATGTTTAATTTAATTGTGACCTTTAAGTTACACTTTTCGAAGAAAAAAATCTCATGTTTTCACATGAACTGTTGAAAAGTCAAGATACTGTGGCTGATTTTTTTAATGGACCTTAGAAACATATTTTTAAAATAGCAAGTTTCTACCTGAACCCAGCCCATTCCACTTCCATCCAAATAACAGCCTAGTGAATCTTTCCTGATTGCTCACTTTAAACTCAAACAAAATATAACCAAGAGGACAAAGCTGTAATATAGTGAGAGCTGAAAGAAAATTTCCTCTTGCACTCTTGCAGTTAATTGGGCAGCAAGAATCAACTTTCTCCCACCTACCCTCAACCTTGGCTTCTTAACCAGGCAAACTCCTACTTGGGCTTCAAGATCCATTATTACTTTTTCTTTTTTTCCTGTGAATCCTTCTGTAGCCTCCTATCCCACCCAGAAGCAGAGTGAATTCCTCTCTTAACACCCTGCTCATATTTTGTTAGCACTAAGATCTATTTTTAGAAATGACCTATATTTGTATTTTCTTCCTTCTCTTTACTGTAAGGATCTCTAGGACAGAGACTATTCCTTATTCATTTCAATATACCACTGTCTAAAGCTACACTTAGCATTAGAGTAGGTGATCAGTACATATTTGGATGAGAACAAGGAAAGGGCTCTCGAACAGACTTCAGAAATGGCCCATCCTCACAGTGTTAAGTAGGACATTTCATGTAGGACGGTGAAGATATTTGATCTCAGATGGATTGCTTCTACAGAAGTCACTTCGCAGGTCCTGCTACTCATTGGTTACAAAGCTACCTTGGAACCCACTCATATTCTACAGTGCTTTGTCTTTTAGAATAAGAGCTATGTTGGGCTTATGAAAGGACTAACTCAACTTAGGGAAATTTGATTACAAAGCATTACATGATGAGTATGCATCTCTGGGTGCTATAGTTTGAATCTTAAGTGTCCACCAAAGGTCTGTGTCTCAGCATGGCACTATAGGAAAGTGGTAAGAATCTTCAAGAGGTGGAACTAGTAAGACATCTTTAGATCATTGGGAGGATGTCATTGAATGGGATAAGGGATCTCTGTGCATTTCTGTGTTTTGAGTGTTTGTGCATATGTATCTGTAGTATCTGCTATATGAGTACGTATTAAGGTATTATAATACCTTAAAACCTAATATATAGGAAATGTAAGATGCAGTTTATCATAATGATTAAACTTCTTTTACTGGTGTATCTTTACTGCTTACAAAGCTTTCTAAGCCTTAGTTACTGATATAGGGATGAAATAGTATCTACCTTCAGGCTACTCTGTGTGTTGGGCATTACCCATCCACAGGAAGCACCATTCACATTGTGGTCTTTGTGACTGGCACCCACATATGTTTGAAGAGCACAAAATGCACAGCTGCTAGGCAGATAAGCTTGGTTCTGAGATTTAATGAGTTACTCACTGCACATAGATACTTAATACAGTGATTGACTTCCTAGAAAAGAACAGGTGATGGTCGTCATTATTATAGGAAGGTTTGCACTGTTCTTTTCGGGATGACAAGATGAGATAAGAGGTATAATGTGGTCCATAACAAGTAATGGTGCTAAAAGGTGGGTGAGAAATTGAAAATACAATCTATTCCATAAATCACTGTAATGGTCTACTTTTAGAAGTCAGCTATTTATTAGAAATCTGGACCAAACTGTGTAAATGTATAATTACAGTCACTTTTCATGTATTTGGAGGTGGCTTTTCTTCATTAGTCCTCCTTTCTGGAACTTAATCTATTGGAATATTGGAGGTAAGGAAATAAACCAAGGGGCCCTCTGAAGAGCAGTTTCAAAGACCTTGCTCTTAACTCACAGAATTGAATTTTTGGATTCTCTCAGAATTTTAATGACTTTTACATGGTTTTCTTACTTTGCATCCAGAGAAGGTTTGAAGGTATGTGTGTGTGTAGAGATGCTACTGTGAAGAGGAAATATTTGTTTCTGACACATACACAGTGACAGAAAATGGAATAATGGAAAATTTGACCTGGAAAGATTCTAAGTAAAATAAAATCCACATTGATAATTATCCCTGAGATAGTAAGAGAATAAGTTTAGTATTAAAAAAAGATATTTACATCTAAAATTGGTTTCTAATTTTATAAGATTTACAGACTAAAGTAGGACTTACAAGAAAAACATTGGTAGGTAAGAGGAGGCAGCATAATATTGGGAAAAGGAAGAAATTGGAGTCAGACAGTGTTTACATTCCAGACCCATCTCTCATACTTAACGGATGTGAGCAAGTTACTCAAGGCTGTGGGCTTTGAAGGTGGTACTGTGGGGTGCTGTGGGGCTGTGATGACATCATGTATGTTAAGTGTAGCCAATGAGAGCCTTGGCCCTTTGCTGCCTCTCAATATGCTCTTCACCTCTTCTGCTTGGCAAGTTTATTTATCTGCTTTGTTATTTCTTTGGCTGGAAAGTAAATTTATAATGCACATTTCAGACAATTACTAGTCATTGAACTCAGTTATTATAAATGTTAAATGAGGTTGGTACTGCTAAAAGCTTGCAGATACATGCCATAAAGTACTAGGGTGGTCTGAGATTTTCAAGCTGTTTGCTTACTTTGTGAAGTTTCTGGAATGTTGTGACTTGTTAGTGTTAAGAAGAAAAGATAAATATTTTTTATTGCTAGTGCTTTTGAAGTTAAGAAGACTGATTGCATTCTTGTGTTAAATGCATTTTTAATATAGTTCAGATAAAGATTCTGGGCTATGTTTCAATCTACTTTTTTCATTTATTCTTAGGTGCTTCTTGTCATTATTATATATCTTATTGATTTGGAGGATGTTGCAGAGACTTACACTATTGATTAAGTAGACTGTTTCTATATTTTGTGATTTACCAGTTTTTGCTCCTTATATCATTATTATCAGTAGAATAAAATGGAAAATCCCTTTCTATCATGGAATTTTTAGGCTTTTATGATATGTACTTGATTAAAGAATTTTATGAGAGCTATCTAATTCCCTTAAATTTATCTAAAATATGCCATCTGTTTTGTAACCTCAAGTGATCTTATGGCTTATTAGATTTATTAAGCAAACATTTAATGTGTAAATATAATTTAATAAACTTCCCACAGGTGTCTAATTAGGCTTTAACTTCTGCCATTAAGACTCAATACAGCAAAATGTATGTTGTTTCTAAGTCATAGTGATATCTTTGAATATTACTGGTCAAAATATGAATTAATATTTTTGTTCAATATCAATTTCAGTGTCTTTGATGGATTCGGATGTTAGATCATTACCTCAAAGAGGTGATTCTTAAACTGTTAAGGGTTATGTCAAAAGCCAGGACTAATTCTGTTGCAAGTGACAGACACTTCCAACTTAGTTTAACACAAAGAATTATCAACTCAAGTGGCTTGGAAGAATACTGGAATAGATTCCAGAATATGAGGAAGAGGTATAAAAACTAGAGCCCAAGAGAGTGGGATCAGGAATTCAATGATAACAGAACTCTATCTCTTCCTGTTTTTTAAACTCATGTTTCTGTTATATTCTGTTTTGTCAGGATTTTTGTGTATTGTTGGGAACGTGGCCACTGCAGACCAAGCTTCGCAATCTCTAGAGGAACAATAGCTGCTTTCTTCTCCTATCCATTTATTAGTGTCAGGGAAGACTCTGATTGGTCAGGCTTTGGTCATGTGCTCATGAGGATGTTGGGAAAGTTTGCTGCCCCTGGGTAGGTTAACCCCAGTCACTTACTCTGGAATCCTACTGAAAATCCAATGAATATTTTAGTTGTAGGTAGGAAAGTCTCTGAGCATAGATGCATCTCAGTATTAGCATACTCTTTCAGTGAGTTCATGGTCTTAGGGCATTTGGACTTCAAGTTCAAGACTGGTGATACAACATTAAGGCAGCACCATTCATTATTGAGATCAGGTTTTAACAGATGTGTTCTCAGTTCCAAAATAGCAAATTCCTGTCCCACAGAATTTGAGGAAATATCTTCTTATAATACAAGGGACTGTGAAGATTTTAGTTATTTGGGGGGTCAACTTTAAAAGCCTAAAACATCTTCAAACTTTCATAACAAAGTGGCTTTCAAGAACAATGGACATAGCTGAGAAGAGGCAGAACTTTTCACGTGTTTATTATTTGATTTTTTTTTTATATGCAAGGAAAGAGGGAACTCTTGAGTGATCCTGGAGTCTCTAAGTTGAGTTTGTCTGTGAAAAACCAGTGGGGTATTAACCACTGGAGGAGCGAAGAAACTGACTGAAAAGAGGTGGAGTCGACCTGGACTAATGCATTATCCTTATGGTTGGCCTTCTGTCTTCTTAGTTCCTTTCTATAGAACAGGGAAATTGTTTAAAACATAACCAAGCACATGATGGCAAAACTGTTCATTGGTGAACCCTGGTGTGAAAAGTATTTAACATTATGACAAACTGTGATCTGCCTCCTACCTCTGCCCACCTCATAGCATGCCTTTTTTCCCTTCTCCACATGTGCCAACCTCTCCTTATTCTCAGGCCTTTGCCCAGTTTCACATTATGACTTGAAAGTCTTCTACTTTCCCGCCAGCTCTCTCCTTCTTATCATTTAGGCCTTGGTTTACTTATTACTATGTGAAAGAGTGGAGGAGGCAATGTCCACCGAAGCTCTGTCTGACAAAGTCCAGACTTGGGGATGGGCTAGGCAAGGCCAGCCCTGGAGATTGCCAAAACCATCCCTTCTAGAAATTGGCTGTGTTTTAGTAATTATATGTACTATGAATTTACTTAAAGTGGAAACTTTCTGATTGTTATAAGAGTTGCATTACTCAAACTACTG
>PVKS010040395.1:0-16651 GCA_004027875.1 Aplodontia rufa | reverse complement strand
AGCCTTCGAGGGTAAATGGATGGTTATGGAAGAGATCATGATGAGTAAAATCAGCTTAACCCAGAGATCTAAGGGTCAATTGTCTCCACTCATAGGTGGAGGTGGGGACTAGACCCTGGACAATGAGAAAGTTGGTCTAGAAACATGAGTTAAATTCATTATAAGATGTAATGTGTTACAATTTAATACTATTTTTAGAGTTATAACGGGAAGGGGAAGGGAGGGATAAGGAAGGGTAATTGGGGGGGCACTCCTGGGGACAGTTGAAATGTCCAGAATATATACACATCTTATACACATTTTATATTGTTTTGTTAAAATCTTGTAAGGTTGCTCAAAAATAAAAAAATTTAAAAAAATTTGGGATTCCTTTGAGAAATTGTCATGTTTCATCCTCAATATCAAGTTCCAGCTAGTGGGAAAGATAGAGGGGGAAGAACAAATTGCTGGAGAATTCTAGAGCAACCTCCTCTCCTACTGCCAGGCTTTGAAAGTAGAGATGCATAAAATGGCCAAATGGTCCTAGGATTATATTTGATTTGCTTTCTTTAGGCAATTCAATGAGATCATGTACTGTGTAGAAATATGAAATGTTTTTACGCAAGTTAGTTGTTGGAAAGGCAGCAGGTAATGCATAGAGCATGGCATTTGGAATCCAGGTCCTGGAAATCCAATCTTGCCTATATTACTTTGTGGCTGGGTAAGCTTGGTATTAGTTTAACTTTTTGATTTTTTTGTTCCTAGCCTATAAGATAAGACCTTGCTAAGACTGAACTGAGTACCACCCCAATACCTTAGAATGTAACTGTATTTGCAGATAGGGTCTTTGAATAGATACTAAGAAAAAAATGGGGCCTAATCCAATGTAAGTAGTTTCCTTAAATGAAAAGAGATGAGGACACAAATGCCATGTGAAGAAGCTGGGAAAATATAGTCATCTAAAGCTCAGAGCTTTCAGAAAAAACCAACTGAACTGACATTTCGATCTCTGACATCCAGCCTCCAGAACTGTGAGAAAATACATTTCTTTTTTAAGCTCTCCAGTCTGTGGTACTTTTTTATTTTTATGGAAACCCTATCTTTAAAAAGATTTTTAAAATTTAAAATACTCTATAAATATAAAATGATTAGTACAACAATATTAGTAGTTTCTGCCCGTAAACATTTTGAGACTTAAAGTTTTTCAGATTTGATTGAAGGTGCCCAGCTATGGAAATTTCTGTGGGGTGCCAGTCATCATTGTGTCCAAGGGTCTTTACTTGGACTAATTTACTAGCATGTGAAGGAGGAGGCTGAGGCACTTCCTAGGTCTAGCTAGGCTTTGTTATGAAATCCAGACAGAAGATAAAAGGAAACTCTTTGTTCTCCTTGTTTATACTCACGGCAGTCTCTCAGCCCAGAAGGGGGATCCTGCTCTGTCCTTGTCACTTAGGATTCCCAAATACAGCTGGATTGGCAGCAAACTTCTGGGAAAACATTTGAACCATGAGTTTATTGTTCAGGAAGAAGGAAATTACTCTAGGATTTGTAAGGAGCAGGATAAATACAGTGAATTCTAGATGCTTATTTTTATTTGTGTTGGGTAGAAGTCATTTTTCTAGCTTATAGTTTTCAATTCGGTGTGTGTTTGGTCAATCTCTGGGAGAATTGGACACTGCCCTGACAAAGCATCATGGGTGGACTGAATACACAGAAAGCCAAGAGCCCTTTCCTCAGTCAACACAACATAATTTGCAGGCTGACAGAAGCCCAGCAATCCTGCATCAGGTGAATCTGCAAGGTACAAAAAGCGTATGAGGTTAAGTGGCAAAAATGTTCTGTATTTTTGTCTTTTGGTCTGAGAAAGCATCTTCTTACAGTTTGTGGAGAGGAGTCAGTCATTTTCTGTTAAAAAAAATCTTTGAATGCATATCTAAGTTTTCATAGCAGATTTTAATTTAGTATCCTCCTCTTCCTTCTCCTCTTCCCCCTTTCCCAAGACATGTTATATTTTCTTTGCACAGGTTTTCTTGAGCTCAGCCTCCACCAAGGGAAGAGTAATGAGAACCCTGGCAAAAAGGATTATCAGCTTGGAGACTGAGTATGAAAAGAATAAATTCTTAAGTTACTTTTGCATGACACCGTGATTTGTAATTCAGTTAAAAAAAATCCAAAAGGATTAAAGCACTTAGTTTGATAGCAGCAAGCAATGCAAAAATTATAGTGAATCAGAACAAGATATCATCAGTGGAGTGCTTTGATTAACCTAAGATGAAGCAATTTGTAACCATAAAAGGTTCTTTTTTAATCAGAGTAATTGTGTTGCTGTTTTAGGGTTAAAACTGTCTAAATTTCTGGATAGGTAATGATTGTAAACATTATTGAGGAAACAATTATTTGGAAGGTTTTGCCAGGACATTTCATTTCTTTCACTTTATAGTAGCAATCATTTCATTAGGAATTTTATCAGTAATCTGATTTTCTAAATATGAACCCTCTAGACAAAAGAGAAGTTAAAAGTGCTTTTATAAAACAGAGGCAAAGGCTCAAAGTGGCTTAAAATGTTTCCAAGGTGTAGCTCATTGAGGTTATGGCAGGGTGGACTATCTAAATTAATGTGGCTGCAGAGAGAGCAGCCATGCTTGAGACCTGGGAGAGATGCAAGCCGGGTTTCAATGGACTGGACGCAGTCTGTGCCTTTTTGTACCTAACAGTACTGGAGGCAAGTATTCTTCTATTCAGGAAACTTCGGTCAGTCTTTTCCTCTTCTCTTTCCTTCAATGTCTCTTCCCACAAAGCCAGGAAGAACAGTGCGGTAACAGACTTTCGTAGCTTTGAATAACATGCTGTGCTCAGCAGCCTGTATGTCCAACGCCTGGACCTGTTACAGATGGTTCAGAGTTTGAAGGTTTTGGGCATTGCCCACTTTGAAATGGCTTCAAAAAAACAAACTTGAGGAGTATGCAAGAGGTGTCACTCCAGTAGGTTTACCTGTTAGTGTTTTTATTTCTTTAAAAAATATGTACATGCAAGGTGCAGTAGCACATACATGTAATCCCAGTGGCTCAGGAAGCTAAGGCAGGAGGACCACAAATTCAAGTACAACCTCATCAACTTCACAAGACCCTAAGCAACTTATAGAAACCCTGTCTCAAAATAAAAAATAAAAACAGACTGGGGATGTGACTCAGTGGTTAAGTGCCACTGGGTTCAATCCCTGATACAAAAAAAGTATATACTGCTTGCTGTAATTTGATTCCAGGGGGCCTCAAGCATGCTAGACAAGCTCCTTGCTGCTGAGCTGTATGCCCAGCTCCAGTGTTCTTAATATTTCTTTTGCATTCCTGAGGTCTGTATGAATTTGGTAGTGCACAAGGGATATTAGAAGAGTTCAGCTAGCTTGGATCAGTTTCTGCATCAATAAAGAGATGTACCTTGTTTCAAATATTGCCTCCTAAAACATCTTCTGGTTAGCAGGATGGAATGGGAATAGACAGTGTAAAACCTATGTAAATACCTCCAATGAGCACTTGGATATAACTTTTCCACAGGAGCCTGGGAGGTCCATGTTGAAAATGGAATCATGCTGAGGAGCTATTCATATTTTTGGGCTATTCTTGCTTTACTTTTACAATAAAAGATATATGTGTCAGTTTTAGAACATTGAGGAAATAGGATAAAAATAGCCTACCAAGCATGAACTGACACGTCTGAAGATAACCACAATTAATATGCTAGTGGCCAACTTTCTGACCTCTTTTCTATGCATATACTTCTATATAGATACATGTGCAGCAAGCACAGATCTACCAAAGTGTGCTACTTTTAACTACTGTCATTTTTAGTGGTTGCATAGTAGCCCTTTTTAAGATGGTTTACCATAATCTATTTAAACATGATTCTGTTTTAGGGATTTCAATTGTCTCTGGATTTCTTCTATTATAAACTAGATTTTTCCCAAACTTTTTTTGTAAATAATTATGTATACATATCCATTACTTATTTCCTTAGGGTAAATTTCTAAGGAAAATCATGAACTTCTGAAATACATTACCAAATTGCCATCTTCGTAAGTTCATGCATTCAACCTGTGCTTACTACCTGAGCTTATAAGCTCAGGTAAACTATAGTTTATGTCCAGGATTGTGCTCTGAGATGGAGGCATGAAACAGTGAATAAGACAACACAAACCATGTCCTCAAACAGACAGACACTACGTAAATGTGATCAACCCTCCTCATCTGCAGGTTCTGCCTATGTAGATTCAACCAACTGTGTGTGGATTAAAAATAATATGAAAAGTTCCATCTTTACTGCACATGTGAAGATATTTTTTCTTGTCATTATTCCCTAAACAATACAGTGCTATAACTATTTGGATAGCCTTTATACTCTATCAGGTATTATAAGTAATCTAAAGATGATTTTAAGTCTGTAGAAGGATGGGCATAAGTTCTATGCAAATACTGTGCCATTTTATATAAAGACTTGAGCATATTTGGATTTGGGCATCCACAGGGGTCCTAGAATCAGACCATCCCAGCTTCAGTGGGCTGAAGTATGGCAGTGTTGAATGTCACACAAGGGGGCCCCACAGGGTGCTGCAGCTTCTGGGAGGAGAGCCATGCCAGTCTGAGCAGTGTGTAGGCATGTCTGCATCCCCGAAACTTTCCAATACAATCTAATATCATTTCACTTTCACTTTATATTGAAGCAAATAAAAACAGGGTTCCTGAGTAGGCTGTGCTGGGCATTTATAACTATACAGTCCAAATGTAAGGCATGATAAAATCTTTTATGATCCCTGTCCCTCTTAGGACTAAAGCTTATGAAGCACCTTGTTCAGAGATTTAAACCTAATAAATTGAATCAGCAACCTGATAAGGGAATTTCTGCCTTGTGAGCTGCAGTGCTGGGCTCCCTTCTCTGAACACTGGGAAGGTGCTTGTTCTCCTCCATGATAGAATTAGTCACTTGTCTATCTGTGGCTTTTATTATTAAACATAATGAATTCACTGTATTTTTCTTTTTCCTGTCTTCTTTTTGTTTCTTGCAAGCATCTGTTTCTTTCTC
This sequence comes from Aplodontia rufa, assembly GCA_004027875.1. Taxonomy (NCBI): domain Eukaryota; kingdom Metazoa; phylum Chordata; class Mammalia; order Rodentia; family Aplodontiidae; genus Aplodontia; species Aplodontia rufa. Next base: position 11,599 of record PVKS010040395.1, on the reverse strand, counting down.
TAGACAGGGAGCAGCCTAATGATGGGGGATGCACTTTACTCTAGCTCCTTGATTCAATAAATGATCAGTCAGCTCCGAACTAACTGGTTGAGTGTCTGAATGATGTCACTGGGCTTTTGACTGCTACCAGATGCATTATTCAGGACTCTGGATTTACATTGGCAAAGGACAAAATTATAACAATTTAGTTTATAGCTCCTAATTGACTTTATTTATGATTCTAAAATTGGAACAACACTTTATTTCATAAATAAGAATGAGTTTCTAATGGGTCAAGCAGAAGAGTTTGGTTCAAAAGAGAAAGACTGCAGAAAGCAGAGCAAAAACACCATAAAGAATTGTAATTTCAGTTACTTTCTTTGTAAGTCAGGGATAGAGAGACAGACTAATAGGATAATAATCAATTAGTTAGCAAGAAGTTTCTTTCAGGTTTCTTCTTTTGTGTAAGGATTAAAGCAGAAGGAACTTCATTTTTGTGCCTGTCAAAACTTGGCTTTTTGGTATATTTGAATGTTTTCTTTCTAATCCTGATTTTTTTAAAAGTCAGATAAATCACCTAGTTTCAGATTGGCACCATGGAACTTACATTTAAGAGACTCCATTTTAATTTTTAGCCTGGTTTTTTGGGGGCCTAGTGCAGGAGCTCAGTCTGAAACAATAGCCTCCTGTAATTTTTATTTAACAATATTACAGGACTTAAACTTACTTAGACTGTGTTAGTCAGCTTTTCATTTCTGTGACAAAATGCCTGAGAAAATCAGCTTGAAAGGAGGAAAGGTTTATTTTGGTTTATGGTTTCAGAAGTTTCAGTCCATGGTTGTTTGGTCCTCTTGTTTTGGGCCTATGGCAAGGAAGAGCATCGAGGTGAGAGCACATGGCAGAGGAAGCTGTTGACCTCATAGAGCCAGGAAGTGAAGAGCAAAAGAGCATGTGCTAGGTTCCAATGTCCCCTTCAAGGACAAACTCCCAATGACCTAACTTATTCCCTCTGGGCCTCACCTCTCAGTAGCGCTACAGACAAAGCCTTCAACACACGGGCCTTTGGAGATCCAAACCGTAAGTTTGTCTATTTAAATTTTTCTCTCAATACCTTTTTCCCTTATAGCCTTCTGTTATTGTCCCAGGATAAGAGGAAGTGACTGTCGCTTTAGTGGTATAAAAGACTTGAAAGTCATTTTTTAGGGCTTCAAGAGGGAAAGGTCTTAATTTTTTATGTAAGGGAAACCTGCCCCATGTGAATAAGAGAAAGCACTCTTTCCAGGTGCAGGTTTACAGTGGAAAGGTGAAAAGACAGGGCTCTGGGAGAGGGAAAACTTCATTCATGGTCCTGAGAGGGGCAGATGTGGAAGGCAAGTTGAAAGAAGTGCTGAAGCTGATGACTTCCCATGTGACAAACCAGGAGGTTGCAGGGGCTAGAGGGAGACACCCTGGACCAGAAGACTCAGGGAGAGTAGGACAAAAGCTCAGTGTATTCTACAGGCAGCAAGAGCTGAGGGGAGGCATAGATGGTGAGGGATGCAAGCAGAGAGAAGCGAATTCACAGATTCCATAATCCAAGTGGTGCACATGCAAATATTTCAGGATAATCAGTGATCAGGTGGACCAAGGACACCCTGCCACCAGCCTTAGGGGCTATGGAGCTCCAAGAAGCTCTGTGCTCCAGACCCACAGGTCATGTGAACTTTATGTTCTCAGTTCAACCTAGTATCCACTAGGAGAGAAGTTTCCCCATAGGAAAGACTGAATAATTACTCCAGATTAGAGAAAACCAAGTACATTTTCTCCTCACTAAGACTGCACAAAATCTATATTTTCTCTGCATTTGATTTGCAGTATGAATGATACTGTGACTCTTTTGGACTAGTTTATATAATAACAAAGGAGAATTTATTGGTTCACAGAATCCAAAGGGTTATAAAGGAGACAAATTCTGCTGTGAGAGGGGTATAGATTTAACTGAAGACAGGAGCTTAGCTTTCTTTTCTCATATTTTAAGGACATTAATCCCATAAGGAATCCACCATCAGGGCTTAATCCCCCCCCAAAGGGATCATTGCCAAATTACTATTATATAATGAATAAGTACCTCAATATATAAATTTTGGGAGGACATATTCACAACGTTGGATAATGTTTAAAGCTCTAACATTGTACAACATGATGTTAGCCATTGGCAAGAAGATGTCTGGCTTCCTGGTAGCAATGTCTAGCAGCTCACTCAAGGGAGCCCCTGGTAATCCCATCAGCCTCCAAATGGCCCAAGTTACTCTTTCGTATTTATTTATTTATTTTGAGAGAGAGAGTTAATTCTATTTTTTCATCTGGTTTTTGTTTTCCCTCCATTTAGTTGCATATGTGGTGCTGGAGATTGAATCTGGGTCCTTGCGCATGCCAGGCAAGTACTCTACTGCTGAGCCACCACTCCAGCCCCCAAATGATTCTTCACATTTTTTTTAATTCATTTAAAATAGTCTTACCTTTAGGAGGGAATCATTGTCATACAATCATGAACAAATGCATAATGCCAGAGCAAGCCAAGGCTGATGCCGTGGTTTTAGCCTGTATTGAAACCAAGCTGGCCTGTATGTTCGATGGAGCACAGTGGAACGGTTTGTGTACAGCTTACAAGGTTGGTCTTAAAAGACATTGAGGCTTCTGCTTGCTCTCTTGGGTAATTTGCTCTCGTTGTGAGGACTCTCAAGCAGCTCACATGGAGAGGAACTAAGGTCTCCTACTGATAGCCAGGACTGTCTTTCCAGTTCTGGGAGTGGGCCATCTTGTAAGCAGATCTTCTGGTGCCTTGATCAAGTCTGTAGCTAATTGCAGTTCCAGCTGGTACTGGACTGCAATTTCATGAGCAATTTCTCCTAGCCAAACAGCCCAGCTAAGTTGTTCTCAAATTCCCATTCCTGACACAGAGAAACTGTCAAAGATAATAAATGCTAACTGTTGTTTTAAGGTACTAAGTTTAGGGATATTCACTGTGTGTGATTAATTAATTTGTATATGTTTCCAAACCAGACAAGCCAAGGTAAACTCTACTCACATAAAATAAAAATACATACTGTCCATCCAATATGACTCAGCTAGAGAGGAATTGGTCAGAGAATTCCACCTTGTTTCCTGTGAGCTCTACATGTATTCATTCTGTCAAAAAGCAAACTAAAAGAGCATATAGAGAACAAAGGACCTCTGACTTGTACTTTGTTCCAAGCTCCCTAGGTTGATTGGAGATCACATGAGATAATAAAGATGGAAGCTCTAAAACTTTCCAAGACCTCACAAATATCACGTGTCATTTTTACAATCACGAGGACAAAGGCTGCGAATTTAAGTTAGAATTAGAAACTGTGAGAAAAAAACACTGAAAAGTAGTAAGAGAAAAAGGACTTACTTTTTTTTTATTCCTAGCAACAATGACTATTTTCCTAATAAGAAGAATATATTTTTAAATCAATTTTGTATAGTATCTTAATGTCATTTGAGAAAATTTCTGCCTGCAGAAAAGCTGTGAAATCAGATATATAGGAAGCCCTTGAATTACATAGCTGATAATAAGCTGATTCCTAATAATTGTGTCTCCCAGCACTCTCCTGACATCCCCCAGCAGAGCACATTTGTGCTGGATAGAGGGTCTTGGGGACTCAGCTAATCTATGATGCTCACTGATGCAGGACCTCACTCCTCTGAAGCTATTGTCTGCTTCTGTCTTCCCACAGAAACCCCATGCCTTAGTGAGCCTATTCCATGAGTGGAGGTGTAACTGATGAATCTTCTAATTGTATGGTCTGAAATTGGAAGATAAAAACTCTGGATCTGTAGGAATTGTTGCACTCTGCACACCACTCACATTCCTTATTCCCATCTGGTGTGAAGAAAAGAAATTTGTTCTCCCTTTAACATGTCATGCTGTTCAATGCATGTTGCTTGAGATCTGAGGAGTTGAAGCATTGCTCTCCACCAGCATAAAAATGTGGTGCTGTGGGAAATACTTTAATACAAGCAGAGCTTAACCAAAAGCATTTTATTGCCATTGCGGTTTTTTTTTAATGGGAAGATAAACCTTTATGTCCTCCTGGTTTATTAACAAAATTCTGTCCTCAAAGTAGGATGACCATTTTTAGATACCCTCATTTAAATATCACCAACATTCTCACCAAGTTTCTGACAGATATCCATGATGATCAAGAAGCTTGATGAATAATAAGGAAATAAATTGGGTGAAATGATAGCAACTTGGGAGACCAATGGCAGGTTTAGAGAAGACTCGTAAAGGGGGTGATATTTGGAGAGAGATAGAGTGGAGACTGGTGTGAGATGGGATTGGGTTGGACACGTGGCTTGGCAGCCTGCCCTTTCCCCATTTTCCCATGTAAATAAGCAGATCTACGCACCATTTTGCTGACTACATAATCTCCTACATTATAGCTACGACATGAATTCCTTTCTTACTTTTGAGCACTTAATTCCACTTTTTGCTGCTGTAAACAATACTACAGGGAACTTCCTTGTCCACACATTCTGAGGCTTATTGAATACTTCTCTCCAATAAATCCCGGAAGTGAGGTTTGTGTAGGCATTTAACACTTTATTCCATAATCTCAAGTGACTTGTGGCAGCAGCAGCAGGACTGAAACCAAAGTTCCCACAACTAGGAGACTCTCCTGGAATCCCACTGGGAGACCCTCTGCTGTGACTGTTTTTTAATTAAGGAATTGAGTTATTGTACAATCATAAAAGCATATAAAGTGACAATATGATATGCTACTGTGACATTTTTAAGAATCAATAAACACTAACCAATCTGGACATTAGGAATTCTGAAAATTCTTATCAGTTCTTTCTCAACATACCTAATACTGAAGTCATTATTTTTCTCAGCAACTAAAAAGGAAAAAAAATTCAGTTCTCTCTTTTGTGTTCTAGTTTTGTTTATCATCATCACCATCTGTCTATCTGTGGAGATGGAATCTGGCTGGACCCTCTGCTCCCTTTCTTCAGCCACATCCCTTGAGCTACCACACTTGCTGTTCTACCTCCTATTTCGGGAACTTTTCTCTTTTTTTGCAGTTCCACTACCACTAGCTTCTTGCAGATCCTCCTCCCTTCATATTTTCTATATTTAATTTATTTTAGAGTCCAGTGTTGTTAACCTCCCATTGCCTTTGAGGGGTCTTTGTACGTGTGTAGGAAATGATCGTGTCAAACCCCAGCTGAAACCCTCAGAATCCCTTCTTTGCCTCCATTCCTACCACATCAAGTGCAAACACTGTAACTTGGTGTGTGGGTCCTCCACCATCTGACCACTGGGTGCCCCTTTTCTCGCCAGCCTGCCTTTCTGCCCTGTCTGCATAGTACACTCTTCCCCATAGTGTTTCCTGTCCTCTGAGGGTGGATGTGGCTCTTGCCTTTTCTGCTTTTGCTCTGCTTGGTTGAGCCTTAACTCATCTTTAAGACCCAGTGTCATCCTTTCTCCCTTTGTCTCCCGTGTGACGTGTTGGCTGGCATCCACCATCGTCTGGCACCCCCTTCCTTCATGCCATCTGTGTGACTTAAAACATCACCATAACAGCAATATTAGAGAGGTTTGCTTTCCTGGAGACCTAATATCATACTTTAGTCTAGGCGGTAAGTGAAGAAATAAAGTGGAATTCTTTCAGCGAATTTCTCGGGTGGGGATTGTGAGTACCTGCTGCTTGAGGTGGCTGTGAGCTGATGCATGCATGGAAAACCCTTTGATCCACACTTGACTCACCACAGGTGCTGGGCATGTGTTAATTATTGTTGTTGGTGTTGCTCATACTGAACGTGTTTCTGGTCCAACAGATATTGTAATAAGAAGGACAAAATAAATTCATAGTGAGGCTAATAAGTGATTACAAAAGAAGATGTAGAATAAGGGGAAGGCTATTTCTATCTGGAACAATATCAAATAGCAGTGCTGTGCTTTAATATGGAAATTATCTTTCATTATTTGAGCTAATAGAGTAATAATAATCATCGTTATTGTGACAATAATAATGAGCCTACTAGTTATTCAGTGCTTCCTCTGTATCAGACCTTATTAGGCTATGTACTTTCTATGAGTTATTTAATTTCCACAAAAAAACTGTTAAGGCAAACATTTTTATCCCTATTCGATGAATGAAAACCTCTGAAATGTAGGAAGGTCAATTTCCTTGCCCAAGCCTCCACAGTTGGAAAATTGTGAGGCCAGGGTTTGAATAAAGTATAACTCACTGTGGTTTCACCAAGACCAGGCTACTCCTGTGTCTGACCCCTGATTTAATCTTTATTTAGAACTTCATCCTCAGTTTGCATATGAAGAGATCCTGCTCCCCAAGGATGGATAGGATGGGAGGAAGACAATCTCAACATGCAATGCATCCTATTGGAGGGTCTCACAATTCTCTTTCAGCGTTATCATCCATGTTGCACTTTGGAAAGTTACAGGGGAAATAAGGAATTTGAATTCAAATTTCAACCACTATGGGCCTCAATAATTCTTTGTGATTTGGAGCCCAGTATGGACTTCTAAGTGGACTTGTGCTATGCAGAAAAAGAGGCTGATTCTCTGTGGGATTTTTTATATCTATTAGGTGTTGAGCAAACATAAAGTGGGGAGAGAAGCTTATATTTGAGAGGCATTATTCAATAGCAGTAAAACAACAATTACAAAAACAGGACATTTAGAATACCATGTGAGTGCTTAATAATGGATCTGTGTTAAGCTTTGTTTCAAAGAGACAACAGAGTGTGCTAGAATCTAAACAGAGTAAAAAAAAAAGGGGGGGACCCATTTACACTTTACAATTTAAATTTTTGCCATTTCTACATTTATAAATTTTTATGTTATTGATGAGTTGAGTCATTGATAATGCAACTCCAACAATTTGCATGCTTCTTGTAAAAGACATGCTTGGGAAAAATATTGGTTCTCTAATGTGTAATTTTCTTTGGAAAGCCAACTTTCCTGGATCAACTGCTCACAGACAGACACATGCCATTTCTTTTTCTTTTTCTTTTTTTTAAGAGAGTGAGACAGTGAGAGAGAGAGAGAGAGAGAGAGAGAGAAAATGAACTTTTTCATGTGGCTTTCATTGCTCAGACACTTTGTTGTGTATGTGGTGCTGGGGTTTGAATCTGTGTACTCGCACGTGCCAGGCAAGTGCCATAACTGCCAAGCACTGCTCCAGCCCCCACATGCTGATTTTTTAAATTTATTTGAATGTATCTTTATTTTATTTTTTAATTAGTGCATTATAGTTTTCCGTAATGATGGGATTAGTTGTCACATATTCCTGCACGCACACAAATCAGCAATACAATATTTCAATATCCCCCCACACCCTTCTACTTCCCTCCTCCTGTCCCCGGATCTCTTTCCTTTCTTTTGGGTCCTACGTTGTTCCTAAAAAACCCAAATACAGTGACATAATTTTTATACCTGTGAAGAACATTATATTTATGTGTGTGTGTGTGTGTGTGTGTGTGTGTATGACTATAGTATATACAGTGACATTTATAACTGCTTGAAATGTACCTTGCATTATCTCAGTTCCAACATTTCCCATTCTCTTCCCTTCCTATCATCCCTTGTAATTCTTCAAAATATTTGACAATGAGATTAAGCATTTACATTTTTGTACAGGTACACAACATAGCATGTTCAAATATCTTATGAATTATCTTGCAATTTTATCTCATAAATATTAACATTTTGCATTTTTGTTCTATGGACCTAATACATGAGTTTGTCTACTTTACTCCCAAGCCTGGGTTGAGGTCTAGCCTTCACAAATGAAGGAAACCATTCAGCTCTTGAGTCTCTGGGTTTTTCTAACTTCGCTCAGCATGATTTCTTCCAGTGCCATCCATTTACCTTCAATAAATGCAATATCATTGTTTCTAATAGCTGAGTAGAAATATATATATACCAGAGCTTTTGGATCCATTCATCCAATGAGGGGCATCTGGGTTGGTTCCATAATTTAGCTATAGTAATTGAGCTGCTATGAACAGATTTTGCTATGTCACTATGATATATTGATTTTAACTCCTCTGGGAAAATACCCAGAAGAGGGATAGCTGGATCCTATGATGGATTAAACCCTAATTTTTTGAGGAGTCTCCACCCTGCTTTCCAGAGTGGATGGACCAGTCTGCAATTGCACCAACAGTGTGCTAGTGTTCCTATCTCCCCACAAACACTCCAACATTTGTTATTGTTTGTATTCTTCATCTTTGTCAGTCTGACTGGAGTGAGCTGATATCTTAATGTAGTTTTGATTTGCATTTCTCTAATTGCCAGTGATTTAGAACACTTTCTCACATATTCATTGACTTGCTCAATGTCTTCTGTTGAGAAGTTTCTGTTTAGCTCTCTGGCCCATTTATTGATTGGATTGTTTGTGTTTTTCTTATTGAGTTTCTTGAGTTCTTGGTAAATTTTGGATATTAGTTCCCTGTCAGAGGGATCATAGGCCATGATTCTCTCCCATTCTGTAGGTTGTTTCTTGACTGGTTTGATTATTTCCTTGGCTGTACAGAAACTTTTTAGTTTAATGGCATTCCACTCATTGATTTTTGACTGTAATTCTTTCACTTTAAGAGTCTTGTTGAGGAAGTCATTGCCAACTCCCATATGCTGGAGTATTGATCCTAATTTTTCTGCTAGCAGTTATATGATAGCTGGTTTAATTTCAAATTCCTTGACCCATTTAAATTTGATTTTTGTGGAAGGTGAGAGGTAAGGATCTAATTTCAATTTTCTGCAAGTGGCTGTCCTGTTTTTCCAGCACCATTTGGTGAATAGGCTGTCACTCCTCCATGTTGTATTTTGACCCCTTTTGTCAAAGATCAGACTTTAAAGATTTGTGGGTTTGTCTCATAGTCTTCTATGCAATTATATTAGTCTTCATCCCTGTTTTGATACCAATACCATGCTGTTTCTAATTCTGCAGTTCTATAGTATAATTTTAGGTCTGGTATTGCAAAACCGCCTGTTTCATCTTTCTTGCTTAGTAATATTTTGGTTATTCTGGGTTTCTCATTGTTCCATATGAATTGGAGAATTGTTTTTTCTATATCTGCAAAGAATGACATTGGAATCTTGATAGGGATTGCATTGAATCTGAACAGTGCTTTTGGCAGAATGGCCATTTTAATTATATTAACTCTGTCTAACCAAGAGCATGGAACATCTTTCCATCTTCTCAATTTCTGTTTTCAGCATTTGATAATTTTCATCATAGAGGTCTTTTACTTCTCTTGTTAGATTAATTCCCTAGTATTTTATCTTTTAATGGATATTGTGAATAGGACCATTTTCCTAATTTCTTCTTCTTCCCTAATATTGTTGGCATATAGGAAAGCTATCGATTTGTGTGTGTTGATCTTGTGGCCTGCCACTTTGCCAAATCTGTTTATTAGCTCTGTTTTCTGGTGACGATTTTGGTTTTCCAGATATAGGATCTTGTCATCAGTAAAAAGGGACAGTTTGGCTTCCTCCCTTCCTATTCTTACCCTTTTGATTTCCTTCTTTTGCCTGATTGCTCCAGCCAGGGTCTCGAAAACTATGTTGAATAAAAGTGGTGAAAGCGCGCAGACTTGTCTTGTTCCTGAGTTCAGTGGAAATGCTCTCAACCTTTCTGCATTTATTATTATACTAGCTGGAAGTTTGGCATATAAGGCATTTACAAAATTGATAAGTTCTTTTGATCCCTATTTTCTCTAGAGTTTTGAGCATAAGTGGGTGCTGGATTTTATCAAAGGTCTTTTCTTCATCTATTGAGATGATCATATGGTTTTTGTTCTAAATTCTGTTTCAGTGATGAATCACATTTATTGTTTTGTGTATGTTGAACCAGGCTTCTATACCTGGAATGAAGCCCACTTGATCATGATGAATTATTTTCTTGATGTGATTTTTAATACAATTTGCAAGAACCTTATTGAGGATTTTTACATTGATATTCATGAGGGATGTTGGTTTGTAGTTTTCTTTTTTTCGATTTGTCTTTGTTGGGATTTGGTATCAGAGTTATGATTACTTCATAAAAAGTGTTTGGGAGAGTTCCCTCTTTTTCAGTTTCTTGGAATAGCTTAATAAGGAGAAGTGTTAGCTCTTTTTCAAAGGTATGGTAAAACTCAGTGAGGAATCCTCAGGTCCTGGGCTTTTCTTCTTTGGAAGACTTTTAATTGCTGTATGGATTTTGGTGCCTGCTATTGGGCTGTTTAGGATTTCAAAATCATCCTTTGTCAATTTGTGGATATTGTATATATCTAGAAATTTGTATATGTCATCCAGTTTATCTGATTTAGAAGAGTATAGTTTTTCAAAACGTTCTGATAATCTGTTTTTTTTTATTTCAGTGGGGTCAGTGGTAATCACCCCCTTTCTCTGGTGATTTTATAGATTTGTCTTTTGATTCTTTCCTTCTTTTAGTTAGATAAGTTAGGGGTATGTCAATTTTATTTATTTATTTTTTTTGAACAATCAATTCTTTTTTTATCAGTTCTTTTTATTTTATTTATTCTTTTGTTCTCAATTTCATTGATTTCAGCTGTGATCTTAATTCCTGTCATTTGCTGGCTTTGGGATTAGACTGTTCTTACTTTTGTAGAGATTTGAGTTGGCACATAAGCTTATTTTTAGGGATCGCTCCTAATTCATTTGTTTTTTAAAGAGAGAGGGACAGTGAGAGAGAGAGATAAAGAGAGAAATAATTTTTATTTAGTTTTTCATGTGGCTTTTGTTGCTCTGAGACTCTGTTGTGTATATGGTGTTGGGGGAATTTGCATACTCACATATGCCAGGCAAGTGCTGCAATCACCAAGCCACTGTTCCAGCCCCCTCTTCTGATTCTTAATGTGGGCACTCTGTGCTATAAAATTTCCCCTTAAGAATATTTTGATGCTGTCCCAGAGGTTTCAATATGTTGTGTCTTCATTATCATTTTCTTCCAAGAATTCCTTAATTTCTGTTCTCATGTCTTCTTGGATCCATTTTTCATTTAACAGAGTGTTATTCAATCTCCACGTATATGTGCCTTTTGTGCAATGGTTTTTGCTATTAATTATTAGGTTCATGGCATCATGGTCTCATAAGATACATGCAATAATATCTATTTTTTGTATTTGAGATTTCCTTTGTGAACTAGAATATGATCTGTTTTGGAGAAGGATCCTGTGCTGCTAAGAAGGTATACTGTACCAATTTGGGGTGGAATCGTCTGTAGATGTATGTTAAGTCTGTTTGATTTATGGTGTTGATTTATGGAGATCTTATTATTGGTTTTTTGCTTTGATGATCTGTCTGTTGGTGATAAAACAGTGTTAAAGTCTCCCAGTACTATTGTGTTGAGGTCTTCAAGTGGTTTTATATCTTGGAGTAATTTTTCCACATAGTTGGGGGCATTGGTGTTTGGAGAATATGTATTTACTATAATTATTTATTCCTGTTGTATTGTTCCCTTTACTAGGTTGTAGTGGCCTTCTTTATCTCTTTTGATGAATTTATGTTTGAAATCCACTTTGTTGGATATAAGAATTGCAACTCCAGCTTGCTTTCTTGGGCTGTATACCTGGTAGATTTTTT
>PVKS010040394.1:0-16674 GCA_004027875.1 Aplodontia rufa | reverse complement strand
AACTCTTTTGTGTTTTCAAAAGTTGTTTTTCCTATTTCCGTTTGGAAGTCGTGGTTCTGCTAGAAGTCACAGAACCAGCCTCCTGCTTACTCTGGGCAGCCAATCAGATAACAGAATTCAGGGCGCTTGGCCCCACCCTGTCTCTGGACTCTGCCTGAGGGGTTTCTTGTGACCTTGCTCAGATTGGAGCCCCAGGTTGCATTTCCCAGTTGACCTTGGGCCAAAATAAGACTCACTGGACTTCTTCATGGTTCGTCCCTGGTAGGACTTGGACAGGGGCTTAGTGGAGTCGTGTCCAATTCCGTTGCGAAGGCTTGCGGGCTCTTTTGTGTGTGTAGGTGCAATGGGGCTCTTAGACTAAGAATAAAAACTTACATTCATTCCTTTAAAATTTTGCTGCCTCTGATTCAGATGAGGGATCAGAGACTAAATTAGAGAAGTGGCCTGGGTCTAGGGGACACATGACCATAACCATGGGCCGTATAATCACCATGCAGCCCTGGCAGGCCAGGTGGAGCGCAGTCAGGGCGAGCCTCACTCTGCAGGCTGAGGTCCGCAGACCTGTGGCTGGAGAGGTTGTTCTTGTGAAATCTCGCTTTTAGAAGTGTTGACTCATCTGGACAAACGATATGCTCTTGACCTAGGGGGCAGGTCCTCGAGTTCCTGGCGGGCAGCTCTGTGGTCTGTTCAGACATCAGCTCTTCACAGCTCCCGGCTGCAGGGTGGGGTAGATAGAGCCCCTTCCTTTGCTTTGATCAGCCACAGTGTTGATCCTGTGTCTTTGGAGGATCAGTGGAGGATCCTGGGGAGACTTTTACAACCTTAAGCAAGTTATAAAACTCTTCTGAGACTCAGCTTGCTCATGTAGAAGCTGGCCCTTTTACAGCTTCCAAAGTTCAATGTTGACAATCGAATTTTTCAGAGTGCCTGGTGGAGATTTCAAAAAATGTGGATTTCTTTCCCCTTACTGTGTATTTATTTTCTGAGAACGGGAACTTAAGATACACAAGAACAAAAATAATAAAAAGGAACGGACAGAGAGGCCAGAGCCCTGGGGCTCATCACAGAGCCTTCTTTCCAGGGTGACGCTGACTGCCACCCAGGCATCCTGCTGTTTAGCTTACGCTTTGAGTTCTTGTCTGTTTGGTTGTTGGTCCTGTGCAGCCCTGGCTGTGGTCTGGAGCTGTCTGAGGCAGTGTGGTGTGGAGGGAGGAATGAGAGCTACAAGCGGTGAGCACACGGGTCCTGAGTCCTGGCAGCCGCATTTAAAAAAACAAAACACAAAGAAAGAAGCGCCCAGCGAGTGGGGGATGGGCGGCTGGAAATGAGGCGGCAGGTAGCGGTGGACACGAGGCCATTATAGAGACTCCGCCACATTCATCCTGTGTTCTTAACAACCCTGCTCCCCCCCCCTTTTTTTTTTTTAAGAGAGAGGGACAGTAAGAGAGAAAGAGAAATTCAATTTTATTTAGTTTTTCATGTGGCTTTCATTGCTCTGAGACTTCCTTGTCCAGGTGGTGCTGGGGTTTGAACCTGCGTCCTCGAGCATGCCAGGCAAGCACCGTAACCGCTGAGCCACTGCTCCAGCCCCTTTCCCCCTTTTTAACTGCCCACACCACCGAGGTATTCAGTATAATGAACGATGAGTCACCATCACAGTCTCACTGCCAGGCCCCAGGGACTCCCACATTGCCCCCCACCGCCAGCTCGACACGCTCCTTTGTGGCTGCCACCCGTGCATGGAGCACTTGATCTTTGTCTTCCATGATACCTCAGGAAATGTCACCAATTCGGCCGGCACAGATGATCTAGTGTGCCCCTTTACAGGTTGCACGGTATCCCCTGGTCTGGGTTGCCACCGTTTACTCAGCTCTTCCTCTGCCCTCAGGGTGTTCATTTAGCCAAACTCTGTTGTGATGGAACACCTGCTTATTATAACGGATTCCAACAATGTAAACGAGGATTAGAAAGTTCTTTCTTCCCCAAATCCCGGAGATAAGAAGTATTCAGCGGGTGTTTTTTACAAAGCATCTTTCCTAGGTGTATTACACACCCATTTCGGTGTGTTTTTTACCTGGGAGCACAAGCCTGTGGTCCGGAAGCCTGCTGTCTGCCCGTGCTGTGCTCCTGGTGGGGCTCTGGTGGGTCCTGTTGGGTGGCTCCTCCTCTCCTCGTGGCTGTGCAGCGCTCCGAGTGTGGCTGTTTCTTTAATCAGTCCCCTGCTCTGGACAAGAGGCTATTCCATCATCCACAATAGATGTCCCCGTACCTGCACTGATGGGCATGTGTGGGGGAATGCCTGCAGGGCAGATTTCTAGAAGTGGAACTCCTAGGGGTGCACATTTAACTTCTCCGTAGATCATGGACCGCTTCCCCTCTGGAGGCTGCGTCTTGGTAGCTGCAACCTGGTTTTGGGGATCATTGAGTGAATTCCCTGCTACAGGCACCGTCCTGCAAGCATTTCTAAACTCGGAAACCACAGAAACCAGGTTGTAATGAGGTGGATCTGTCTCTGTGCCCGCCTGGGCCTGGCCCCGGTCCTGTCTTTTTCTGCTTCTGTAATTTCCATTCACAGATGAAATACGATAGTTATTTGTTTATTTTAGTGAATGCAGGCTTGAATTTTGACACCATAGAACAGACACGATCACCCACCACCCGGTTCTGCCGTTCTTAACTTGAGCTCTTCACTGAATATTATAGATATGAGTGTAAAGCCGCTGTCATTTTTATTTTTAAGAGAAAGGGACAGTAAGAGAGCATGCATGCGCGGGAGAGAATCAATTTTATTTAGTTTTTCACGTGGCCTTCATTGCTCTGAACGTTTGCTGTGTACGTGCTGCTGGGGTTTGAACTCGCGTACTTGCGTATGCCAGGCAAGCACCGTAACCACCGAGCCACTGCCGCAGCCCCAGCCTCTGTCATTTCTACTGGAAAGAACATTCCCTGAGCCTGGTGCAGGTGCAGAGCAGGGGCTATGGGAGTGTCCAGGCAGGAGATGTGCAGTGGGGCAGGCACAGGGGTGGGTCATGAAGGCCCTGTGGAGCAGATCCAGCACGTCCTAGCAGGCAGCAACCTTGTGGTACCTAGAACATGCCATGTGCACTTCCAAGTCAGGGTCTGTTGCTCACTATGTGCTCTGCATGGAGTATTCTCAGTCATCAGCTTAGATGTCACCACTTCCAGGGAGGCCTCCCAGATCACTTTCTACAAGAGCTCCTCCTCCGTCCCCCACGGGTGTCCCTCTGCTCTGGTTTAATTTTTGCGCTGATTTGTTTATCTGTTAGAATGTAATTCCTCGACAGCGACACGGGGATTTGGTCTGTTTTGTTTGCTGCTGGCTCCCCAGCTCCCAGACCATGCCAGGCACTTGAGCCCTCAGGGAGTCTTTGTTGATTGATGGAGTGGACATTGTTTCAACTGTGAGGCTGCGCGGGTAACAGCAGCGGATGTTTGCTGTGACCCTGTGCCCCTAGCTGCTAGAGAAGAAGGAATCAAGTTCTGCATTCCGTCCCCAGGCTGTGGACTCAGAGTGGCTTTGTACACCTGTGGTGGACCCAGATCCCTGTGCGTGTGCTGAAGGGTGCTTGGGGACCCCGGGGCCCAACCTCTTGCCCCAATTCCACCTTCTGTGAAAGGGAAGGAAGCGTCTCACCTCCTAACTCGCTGTAACAGGAACTGCATGGAGGCCATACCGGCCACCCCAGCCTCGGTTTGCAAAACGCTGAGTCTGGTGGGGAACGGAGGGCTGGCTTGCTAACCACAGGGAGGACTCTCTGCTGAGGCAGCCCGGGGGCCAGGCCCTGCTCTGCCCCCGGCTGAACCAGCTCTGCAGCCCCACAGGAACAGACTCAACTCGAGAGCTTGGAGGTGGTCGGTTCCTAGCTGTGGGCTTCCTCATCTTCCAGCCTCAGTCTCCCCCTCTGATAAATGGGGTAATGACGATACTGTGAGGCTCGAACGAGGAAAGGCTGTGAGCATTGATTGCTGTGAGCATCTAGGGACATTCTCCGTGGTGGTGCGGGAGGACGTGACCCTCGCTCCACGGAGCATTGATTTAGGAAGAATCCTCAGGGGAAGCTCCACAGGGCTAGGGGATTTCCTCCAGTTTGAAGACTGTTTGCCATCTTAATTGAACTTCCAGGAGTGGCTGATACCTCTGAGGGCCCTGTGGGGCCAGGCTCCATTTCCACGAAGCTGGAGAATGAGACAGCACTGTGGACTGGGAGAGTGACCAGTTAGCTGCAGGGAGCCGTGGTGCCAGGGTGGGCAGCAGCTGGCAGCCCCCGTCAGTAACCACGCAAAGGCCCCTGTGTGCCCACCCTGTGCTGGGACCACGGAGGCAGAAGACATGAACAGAAGCTGGAAAGGGGTGTCTGGGAGAGGAAGGGGGGCCTCAGGGAGGGTGGTCAGAGCTTGTCTGCTGGGGATACTCTGTCTTGACGTGCCCGCCCCTCCGGTGGCCCTGGACCGAGGAGAAGCGCTCATGACATGAGGACTCTGCACTGGGGGCCAAGAAGGCGGCTCATTCCAAAATGACAGCAGCTCTTTAAAGACTGAGCACCCTGCCTTTCCAGGCCAAGGTGGTGGGTGGGCCTTGGCCTGGTGTGGGGTCCCTGGGGCTCAGGATGGACTCCTGGAGACCAGGCCCCCTCGCCATCGGCCCATGCCCCCTGGGCCTTTCCTTCTCATGGCTCTGTCAGCCCAGGGGGCCTGAGCCAGCATCTGGCCAACGTGACCCAGTCCCTGCAGTGAGGCAGAGGCACCCAGAACTCCTCACCTGTCCTGCTCCCACTCACTAGGTGGAAAGGCATCCAGCCTGTTCTTACCAGGTGGGCGGCTTTGGCAGTAGCACCCTGAACACCTCTGGCCATCTCTCTGCTGGGGGAGACTCACCTGGCTTTCAAGGAAGGAGCCTCTTTAGCCAGAATCCATCCTGCTGACCCCAAGGGTTTCCCAGAGGGCATTGTGGGACAACCCCAGAAAAATGGGACCAGGCAGGGGAATGGCGGGGCTCACCTTGTCGGGCTTCTGCCTGTGGGGTGCCTCTACTTACTGCCTCATGCCTTTGGCATTAAAGCCCAGGTGGGTGGCCCTGGATGGATGATGTCACCTCCCGGGTCTGCTCTGGAGAAAGAAAGAGGCTTTCTTTTGCAGATTGGCGTGAGGATTAAGGGTGTTCAGTGGGGAGGGGCTGTTCTGTTCTGTCCAAGTCAGGTGTTTGAAATTGAACTTGACCTCTAGGGTGCTTCAGCATCTCAGCCCAGGAGCCAGCAAGGTCAGTGCTGGTTCTGGAGCTGGACTGGCAGGGCTCAGACCCCAGTTTGCCAATTTGCCGGAGCCTGGTTCCTCTTCCACAGACTGGAGGCCATGAAAGTGATGGCCGCTGCCCAGCGCTGTGGACAGAAGGACTTGGTGGTGATTGACAGTGGGAGAGCTCTCAGAGCTGCCGCTGGTGCTGTCTGGGGCTCCAGGTTGTGGCTTCTCCCCTGGCTGCTCCAGAAAGGAGCATAGTAGGGACAGGTTGGAGGTGGAGTGAGGCAGGGGGTTCTCCCTGGGTGGGAACCCATGAGGACCAAGCTCGCTCCCCTCTCCTAAGGTTCCCCCTGCAGGGTCCGTCTCCTTTAACAGAACCTTCTGTCTTCAGTCCCTGGAGCCATGGTGGGGTGTGGAGGGGTGCGTTTGCTTTGACTTTTATGGCAAGCTCCAGGTCCTCCCTGGTGGATGGGGAGGTCTTTGCCCATCACAGAGGTGGACAGTGGACAGTGGTGAGTCTTGGCTGCAGTCTGCTTTCTGGAGCCTGGATTAGACCCCGAGGGGCCCGGGCAAGGGACCTTGTTCCCCTGGTTTCTCAGCAGGAGGAGGTGGAGGAGGCCTCTGGGCTTCATGGTGTCCCTTGCTTAATTTGGACATCAGCTCTGCCATGTTTTTCTGCATGACCTTGGACAAACTCCTTGTTTGCTCTGAGCCTTAATTTTTTCTCCTGCAAAGGGCGTAATGATGAATTTTCTGTTGCAGAGAGAGAGAGTGAGAGAGAATCAATTTTATTTATTTATTTTTATCTGATTTTTGTATTTCCTCCACT
Organism: Aplodontia rufa; assembly: GCA_004027875.1. Lineage (NCBI taxonomy): Eukaryota > Metazoa > Chordata > Mammalia > Rodentia > Aplodontiidae > Aplodontia > Aplodontia rufa. Next base: position 10,589 of record PVKS010040394.1, on the reverse strand, counting down.
TAGTTGTGTATGAGATGCTGGGTTCAAACCCGGGTCCTCACACTTGCCAGGCAAGTGCTCTACCACTGAGTCACTGCTCCAGCCCTCAACAGCAGCTGTTAACTACAAAAATATTAAGAGAAACCTGTTCCTACCTGTGTTACGTCCTGGGGCTGTCATCACAAGCACTGCTGGGTGGCGCAGCCCAGCAGAAGTCCTTTCTCGGTTCTAGAGGTCAAAGTCTGAACTCAAGGTCCTGGCAGGGTGTGCGCCCTCTGAGGGACTGGGGAGGGTCCTCCCAGCATCCCCCCGGCCTCCGCCCAGCCTCGTGTGCTTGCTGGGGTTCTGGGATTGTGGGTGCACTGCACCCCTCTCTGTTGTCATCATGTGGGTCTGGGTCTGTCTTTTGTCCAAGTCTCCCTCTTCTGAGGACAGTGGTCATTGGTCCCATGAGCCTGACTCCTTCTTCATTTGGCCATATCTGCAAAGAGTCTATTTCCAAAGAAGGCCATGTTCACAGGTGTCCCGGGGTGGGACTTCCACATCTCTTTCTGGGGGACATAACTCAACCCTTAATACTATCCATTTATGCCTTGTCTCCACGGCCACAAAGGATGAGGCTAGAATTTTCTTCAGTCAGAACCCACGTCAACCTGCATTTTTGTGCCCCAGGGACTTTCAAAATGCCAGGGCTAACGCAGCCCCTGCACCTCATGATGAGGAAACTGAGGCCCAGAGAGGTACCTGAACCTTTCAAGGCCACGTAGATCACATAATAAGTTAGAGGCGAGGTGGGACGAGGGCCTGGGTCTTCTGGTCTAGAGCTTCCTCTGTACTGAATCTCGTCCATGTAGCAACAGGCCCTCATTCCCACTTTTGGACCCACGAGGTTGTTGCTGTGACCAGCTTCAGGGAGAGTACTTAAGCCTTGGCTCCAGGTTCTATCCTGTTGTGGGTAGCAGTTAAAAGTCCAGGCTTTGGCTGGGTGTAGTGGTGCAGGGCTATAATTCCAGTAATTTGGGAGGCTGAGACAGGAGGTTGCAAGTTTGAGACCAGCCTCAGTAACTTAGCAGGGCCCTAAGCAACTTAGCGAGATTGTCTCCAAATACACAATAATTAAAAGGACTGGAGATGTGGCTCAGTGCCACTGGGTTCAATCTCCGTTACCAGAAAAAATGAAATAAAAATAAAAAAATAAGAAGTTTGGGGTTAGGAGTGGCCCTGTGGTAGAGCGCTTGCCACAGGTAGAGTCAAGGCCCTGGGTTCTGTCCCTAACACCAGGGGAAAAAAGTCAGACTGCCCAGGGTCAAATCCTGGTTTCACCAGTGTGACCTTGGATGTCATTGAAACATCCGTGGAACGGAAACAGTGATCTCAGCCTCATGCGTGTGTGCAGGTGCCAGGAGTTGCTCGCAAGGAGGATGGGGACTAGTGGTTTCCACGCGAGGGTTCATTGCAATCAAACCTTTAGAATTGAGATAACTGGAAGTATTCTTAGAATGCTCTAAGAGTGTGGGGTGCATGCTCAGGCGCGGCTGGGCCAGGTCCGCGCAGAGTGTGATCAAGGGAAGGGCGATCATCAAGGGAGCCCCTGTTCCCATTTCTGCCAGAGCCCAGGATGCTTGGATGGTGTGCTCACGTCACGGAATTGTGTTCCCAGCTGTCTTTGGTAGCTGTATGACCTTTGCCCTTTCCAAAAGAGCCCCTGCTGCCAGGCCCAGCTCTGGACCTGCAGGCGCTTCCTCTGGGTTTCGGAGCCTGGCTTATCAGGAGGCTGCAAGAGCATCTATTTCTGGCCTGGCTAGAAATAGCGTGGCTCCTGCAAGGGCTGGGGAATTGGAAGCAGCCAGCTGGGAGAGCCAGGGTTGATCTGTCTAGGGTCCTCCAGGGAGACCAAGCCTCAGGTGCCGGGGCCCAGCACAATTTCCAGGTGTGCGTGGGTGTGTGACCCAGCGCTGGCAGCATGGTTTCCTTTTCAATTCCTGTCCTGTTTTTCTAATTAGAACAAAACCACCTGTTGTGTACTAAGATGTCTTTCTTTCTCTTTTTCTTTCTTTCTTTCCTCTTTCCTTCCATCCTTCCTTCATACTGAGCATTTTTTCTTTGGACTTTCAGTTGAGATGACTGTAATTCACATCAGGTTGTAGGAAATAGTTTAGTTTCCTCCATGCAAAGTTACAGGGCCCTTCGTCACAGCCAGGGCTGATGCTGACACGTCTCCCACGAATCACACTCAGATTTCCCAGTTTCCCTTGTACCCATGTGCCTGTTTGGTCATGCGTGATTTTATCACATGCGCATTGCACATGTGGAGCCTTGTATGCACGGCCACGGTGAACAGCACATCAGCTTGGGGAACTGGGCTGCCCCCAACCACACCTGCCTCCGTTTCTCGCATATTAGCATCTTCTGCGTTCAAAGACAGAACGTTTCTTTGTTACATTTGGTAAGGTGCACAAATGGTGCGTGAGTGGCTGTTCTTACATGGGTGCACCTCTGTGACCAGTCCCTGGGCCCTGACCCAGCTCCCTCTCCAGGGGACCCTGCTCTGACCTCTGCTTCCACCTGGGTCTTGCATGGAGAACTTGGCTCTGCTCTCTATCAACCAGTTCTTCTCCCTTCACAACTCAGAGAGTGAAGCCGAGGGCTTTGCCGCGGCAAGAGAGCCCGTTTATAGGTAGAATTTAACGTTGTCCTGTGCCCGCTGACTTGGCTGCTTTCCGGTTCTTGTTATGTAGGGTGAGTGGCACTGATTTTGTGTTTGTCAAAGACAAAATAATTCTGAAATATGTTTATTAGAGTAAAAAAGGTGAGTTCATTTAAAGAGAAATATTGATAAATAATGCCAGCTGCCTGTAGCTAGAGCAAGCTGTAATGTTGATAAACGAGAAATAGCATTCACTGCTCCAAGAAAACCAGCAGCAACAAAACCCAACACCTGATCAGTCTGTTGGAAGGGGATCTTCATCTATTGAGGGCTTTTTTTCTGTTTTTCCTTTCTTTCTTTTTTTTATTTTCAGGACTGAGGACTGAACTCAGGACCTTGCGAAAGATAGGCAAGTGCTCTGCCACTGAGCTAAATCTTCAACCCCTATTGAGGGCTTTTTATGTTTTTTTTATTTTATTTTATTTATTTTTTTTTTAAGAAAGAGGGACAGTATATCTAGGAGACTGGAGGGTGGGAATATGGGGGAATGATCTCAGAAGGAGATCTCTGACCTCTACGAGATATGCATTTGACTCAGGGGTTCTTCTGGGGGAAACACAGAATTGCGGGGAACCCAAGTGGGGGCTTCCACGACATGGCGTCATCAGCCTTGGATAACTATGTATATATACATCCGTTGTAGGTTGTTTGACAATGACAATGATCCCCCTCAATTATAACTCCATATTCATCTAATAAAAAAAAAAAAAGAAAGAGGGACGGGGAGAGGGATAGGGAGAGAGAAGCAATTCTTATTCAGTTTTTCATGTGACTTTCATTCCTCCGACACTTTGTTGTGCATGTGGTGCTGGGGTTCAAACTTGCATAGTAGCGCATGCCAGGCAAGCGCCATAACCGCTGAGCCACTGCTCCAGCCCCGTTTTGTGGTAATTTTGATATACAGTACTGGTTTCAGGCAGAGCAAATCTGAATTTTGATAGCTGTGTATAAGGTAGTGACTGCTTCCTGTATCAACGTATTGATTTTTGTTTACACTTCCTGTACTGGTTTATACCCAGTGCTTGTTTTAAAATCAGCTCAGTTGTGGGCATGGAACCCAGGGCCTTGTGTGTGCTGGGCAGGTGCTGTACTGCAGGACACACTCTTTTTCACTGAATTTTGATTTCCCAGCCTAGAGGCACTAGGTGTCTATTTTGCCCACTATGTATTAAAAGGCATCACAGTGGAGATGTGACAGGGTGGGCTGCTTAAAGCCATCTGTCTCCCTCACCCTATGCCTGGGATCCTGCTCATTCAGCCTCCAGCTGGAGGAAACAGCGCCAGTGACCTCCAGCGGGCAAGGTGGGAGCAGAGCTTGATGGCGCGTGCGGGGCGACTGGGCAGCTCAGTACATGAAGTTCTCCCTTCTCTCACCTCCTAAGCATGGAAACAACTGGAAAATGAATGCAGGCAACCGCCAAGGGTGCAGGGCAGGTGGGCGCTGTGTATGGTGAGCTGCCTGGGGAGCAGTGGCTTAGGTCTGAGCCCTGGCCCTGTCCCCTGACTTGCCTGCCTTGTTGCCAGCGTCACTGGATGTCCACGGGCATCTTAGAGGCAGCCGCCCTCCAAGTGGCAGAGGGCAGGGCAGGTGGTGCCTGCTGACTAGATTGGACCAGAATGGGACCAGCTCAATGCACCCAGTTCTGGAGTCACCATCGGACTCGTCTCCCTCCCCTCCCTTGTGGGAGGAGCCTGTTTCCCCAGTGTCACTCCGGACTCTTGCTATAGACTCTGCGTGTCAGCAGAGAACACTAGAGTAGCAGCCCTCTGAAGATTTGAGTGTGCTCACCTGGAGCAGTCCCTTCACATGGGAGCCGGCTGGCTCTCCCCCTCCAGGAATTGAGTGGGTTAATTTTTAGCAAAGAAGGTAAGGGCGGCCCCACCCCCACTCCAGGGTAAAGCCGTGTCTAACCTCTGAAGCTCTTGGGACAGCTGGCGTTTTGGGGAGTTCTTTCAGGAGTAGGACCTGTGGGAGGTGTGTCATTTCCCCGCTTCACACATGCAAAAGGGGAGGCTTTCCCCCTTTCCATCCAGGAAAGGAAGTGTTGGGCTCGAGCCAGGTCTGCTAGGTGCTTCGAAGCTCGTCTTGTCCGCCTGTCCACGCCGGGCCTTGGAGCCCCTCACAGCTCCCTGTTCTGTATCCGGCTCTGGTCGGATGCTGTGCTGTGCAAGAACCACCCTAGCTCCCTTGGTCTTTGGAGCAGGCTGTGCTCTGTAGCAGCCTGGGCTTCTCACTTACAGGGAACCCAGCAGCAGCGAGTGGTGAGGGGAGAGATCATCCTAAGGACCAGGCCTGGGGCCTCCAGGGATTGGCTTCGTGGTATTTCGCTGGTTTGTACAAGGGAAGAGCCTAGAGGAGGGAGGCTCTGGCCACTCCCTGACGTGGGGAGCAGAGCCAGGTTGGAACCACAGTCTCAGGACTGAGGGCCCTCCCTGCCCTGGGGCACTCCCACGGCTGGGACCTCTGTCTGCTTCATCCCCAAGCACTCAGCGGGCTTCCAGGGCCTGGCTGGTCGAATGTGTGAGTTGCAGGACCTAAGGTCAAGCACGGAAACTGGGAAAGGGCCAAGTCCCAGGTGTCAGGAAGGCCTAGGAGCAGGAGAGGGAGGAGGAAGGAGGCTGGAGTTTGAAGAGTGAGGTCACAGGCCCAGCCTGCCAAGGGGTTGAGGAGAGAGGTAGAGAGGAGGTGTTGGAAGGTAATGGGTGGGGAGGCTGGGAGGTGTGGGGAGGGCGGCTGGGCCAGGGGAAGACCCACGATGCTGGGAAGGAGGTGGGGTGTGCAAAGACAAGGCCTCCATTGTGGCCGTGTTATCTCACTTCTTCAAGCAGGAAACCGGCGGCTGAGCCTCACCACACCAGAATGTAGGGTCTGGGCTCTGCCAACCAATCGTAGCCTGCTTTGAAATAACTGTGCCCTTGGCAAGAAATCCCGCCAGAGCAAAGACCAAGTCCTCTTGACTGTCATTTGCCTGTCGTCCGTCCCGTCAGTGATGCCCCTTGTCAGCGCACTGGTGGGACTCTTCTAGCACCTTTCGTCTCGCCTTCACGCAGATGTGTGATGTGCGAACATGGGTGCATGTGTCCCTGCTTAGCTGAATCTCACGTGCCTGAGAGCGTGCTGGAGAGCAACGGGTGGGCAGCAGCATACTCCATCGTGCTAAGAGGACACAAGGGCTGGTGGGTGAGCAGCCACCCTTAGTGGCCTTCCTCAGCACTGCTTACAGCTCTGAGTGCCAAAAGCAACCCATAGTCCCCTTTATTATTTGCGGGAACACAAATCATTTACAATGACAAATACCTAGCTATTTGATTTTCTTTTCTTTTCTTTCTTTTTTTTTGTGGGGGGGGATACTGGGGATTGAACTCAGGGCACTTAACCACTGAGCCACATCCCCAGCCCTTTTAATTTTATTGTTTATTTTGAGAGAGTCTTGCTAAGTTGCTTAGGTCCTCACTAAGTGTCTGAGGCTGGCTTTGAACTTGCAATCCTCCTGCCTCAGCCTCCTGAGCCACTGGGATTATAGGCATGTGCCATTGCACCCAGAGGTATTTATTTGATTTTCTAACAAACTCATTCCTGGGCATATTTATAAGAAGTATATAGAATACTATACAGTAAGGGCTCTGAATTATCATTTTTTCTGTCCTCAAACTACTTTGTACTGTAATGGACAGAATAATAAAATAATTTGTTATAAATATTAAAGATGTCATTTAGATGGTTGGTATCAGGCATGTCAGAAGCAATCACTGGGACTAAGAAGGACCCAGTAGTGAGGGTGGGATGCCAGGCTGAAGCATGAGGACTTTCAGCATCAAGCGCAGCGGGCTTGCTCCTCTCCTTTTGCAGACTGATACACACCTTCACTGGAGACTGCCCTCGGACCTCCTGCAGCAGCTCTAAGAGCTGGATGGTCATTTTGGGTAAAAGGTTTTTATGGTTTTAGTGCCTGCTCGGCTAGTGAGAATTGGCATAGTGTGAGCACCGCCAGCAGCGTGTGCACATACACATGTGTGCAGACTCACACAGATGTGGGCCTCCTGTTTACAGAAGGTGTCACAGTTCCTTCCATATTACCGACACCAGGATCTGCCACCTCGATTTTCACATCAGATAAATCGAGACACTCTTCTTTCTCATGACTTATGTGTCCAGCTTTGTTCAACTATATTAATGATTTTAGAAAGAATAGGAAACAAATGATGGAAGTTCCCACATCTTTGTTGGTTAAAACAGTCAGGCCCTCTTTTAATTGGCAAACACATGTGCCACACTCAGGCAAGGCATCCGTCCTGGTGTCCACAGGAGGATGTGGAGGCACTGAGGAGTGAGGTCACTACTTGAAGCCCCAGGCGAGCTGGACACATCTGGAGTCCGTCTGCCCAGTCGCCAACACTGGGCTCTTAGTCCAGTCCAGCTCAGATCGGTGGCTTGGACTAGCCTGGTGCAGTGCCTTGTGGCTGGGGGACCGTTGTCCCACCAGCTGTGCCTGCTGGCTACAGGTGAGCGTGGGCATGCAAATAGGGACGCCCAGCCAGCCCCTCAGGCCTTGCTGACAGCACCGCATGGTGACTGAGGGATTGCCCTCCCACCTCCTTGGGGCTCCTGGTCGTTGAGGGTGTGGCTGCTGCTTACCCATGAGGTCTGGACAGTGGTGGTTCTGCTACGAAGGGCGGGTGATGCTCCATCGCTGCCCCAGCTGCAGCGCTCAGGCTGGCGGGTGACTTCCCACCTGTGGGCGCCGACAGCTGACAGCTCCTTGGCATGAGGGGCTCCTGCTGTCGCATTTGCAGGCCTTGCCGTCCTGTGTCCTGACCATGTGGCCGAGCTACAGCTGGCTTCCATGCACCAGGTGTCTAACCAATGGTAAACTAAATGTGGCCTCCACCTACGATGGAGGAGCATTCGTGACAGGGACTCGTGCATCAGCCTGGAGGAATCTTGAAAACATCGCACCACCTGGGGCAGTCCAGACCCAAAGTCCACATGTTTGGTTTCATTTAGATGAAGTGTCCAGAATTGGCAAATCTGTGCAGACTGCGAGTGGGCTAATGTGGGGTCAGGGGACAAAGGCATGGTGGCAGCATCGTGCGCTTTATGCTGAAAGTCCTCATGCATCAGCCTGGCATCCCACCCTCACTATTGGGTCCTTCTTAGTCCCAGTGATTGCTTCTGACATGCCTGGTACCAAGCATCTAAATGACATCTTTAGTATTTATAACAAAGGCCCAGGTGTCCCTTTGATAAAAAGGCCCTATGATTGGCTGCAGTGTTGCTGCACGTGTTTAGTGAATACACCAAACCCCGTAGAACTGTGTGGGACGTGCACTGGAGAGGGGTGTGTGTGTGTGTGTGTGTGTGTGTGTAGGGAGCACGGGGGAGTGGGGCTGTGTATTCTTTTGTTGCTTTTTTTTTTTTAAAAAGAGAGAGAGGGACAGTGTGAGAGAGAGAGAGAATCAATTTTATTTAGTTTTTCATGTGGCCTTCATTGCCCTGACACTTTGTTGTGTACGTGGTGCTGGGGTTCGAGCCCATGTCCTCAAGAATGCCAGACAAGCGCAGTAACTGCTAAGCCACTGCTCCAGCCCCCTTATTTTGTTTTTAAAAGTCACTTGTGTGGCCACAAGTCAAAATTCAAATCCTACCTCTTTCACTTCCTGGCTGGTGACCCTGGCCAATGTACTGCATTATTTCGTGAGCTGGTTTCCCCGTTTGTAAAATGGGGGCAGTCATCATTGTCGCGGCCTTGTGTTGTGCTGAATGAGTCCACGCAGAGGGTGCTCTCAGAGCTCTGTCCTGTTGGGGTTTCTGGAGCTTCATCAGGCAAGCGCGATTGATTAGACCATTGGCCATTGGTGATCAGCCCAACCTTCAGTCCCTGTCTGCTCCCTGAAGGGTGGGGATGGGATGGGAAGATCACCCATGTGATCACAGGGTTGGTTCCTTGGTGACCAGCCCCCATCCTGAGGGTCTCCAGAAACCCCTCACCATGCAAAAGCCATGTCACTTTGGAGACACCAAGGGTTTTAGGGGTTGGTGCCAGCAGATGGGGACGAATATCAAATATACTTATCTTATATCCTTTGCAGCATCCGAATCTCAGCAAGTTTTTTTGTGCATACTGGCAGACTGATTTATTTATTTGTTTTTAAAGAGAGGGAGGGACAGTGAGAGAGAAAGAAGAGAGAATCAGTTTTATTTAGTTTTTCACGTGACTTTTGTTGCTCCGATGCTCCGTTGTGTACGCGGTGCTGGGGTTCAAACACGTATCCCCATGCATGCCAGGCAAGCACAGTAACCGCTGAGCCACCACTCCAGTCCCCTGCCAGATGGTTTCTAAGGTTATATGGGATGGCCAAAGGCATAGAGTAGAAAACACAGTATTGAGGGACTGCGTGCCCGGAGCTCCATGGTGGACACAGCGTGGTGCGTGGGGCAGGCAACTCCATGGAGCGGGTAGCCCAGATGCAGACCCACAGAGCGTCCTCACTGGTCTTTGGCAAGGAGCAGAGATAGTTCCGTGGAGAGAAGGGAGCCTTCTAGAAGCATGGTAGAGGAGAAGATAGGTTCATCAGGAAGTGTGAAGAGGGCTGCCACCACTGGCTGATGAAGAGGATCCCTGCAGCCTTCCTGTGGGGCAGGCCTGGTGGCTTTGTGGGACGGCTTTGTGGGACACTTGTGAAAGGTGGGGGCTGGGGTGGGGGCTCAGCGCCTGCACCTGGCCTGGCTGTTTGCATTTCCTTCTCCTTCTTACCCCACGTCTCCCCTGCCTTGTCTGGGTGGCTTGCTCTTCTCTGTTCCTGTCTGATCTCTCTGCCCCTCTTTGACCCTGTCACTGTTCCCTCCTCTGTTCTTCCTCTGTTCGTCCTCTGCTCTCTTTCAGCTCTTACTGCGCACTGTGCAGCCGCTGGGCCGGGTGGGGTCAGTGGTGGGGACAGAGGCTGTAGATGACAGGCTCCCTGGGATGAGCCTGTCAAGTGCTGTAGGTGAGGGAGGCAGTGGGAGCTCAGTGGCGGCTGAGCTGACGCTGGGAGGGACAACTTAGAGCTAACCGGGCTTAGAGCCATTGGCGTAAGCCAGCAGCGCATGCTAATGTGCTGTGGTAGAGTGAGCGTCACCCACTCGTGGCTGGAGTGTGCGGAGTGAGCCCGGCTGGGGTCCACAAAGTTCTCTGGTGCTTAGGCCTAACACTAAGAGACCCCTGGAAGCAGTGGGGACCTGTCCTACAGATGGCTTGGTGATAAGGCCTCGCTGAGGGAGGGGTGTCAGGAGGCTCCTCAGCAGACCAAGCTGCTTGGTTGCCTACAGGGCAGCTTGGATTGTGGCGCTGGCCATGGAAATGGACGGACTTTTTTCGTTGTTATTGTTTTGTTTTTTAAAGAGAGAGAGAGAGAGAGAGAGAGAGAGAGAGAGAGAATCGATTTTTATTTATTTTTTCATCTGGTCTGGTTTCTCCGACACCCAGCTGTGTATGTGGTGCTGTGGTTCAGACTTGGGTCCTCATGTGTGCCAGGCAAGCGCTCCAACTGCTGAGCCACTGCTCTAGCCCTCCTTAACAGCTTTTGAAGCATTTTGGAAACAGAACTGATAAGCCTTGGTGATCTCAGGAAGACAGTTTTACATTGTCTGGGTACTTTTTTTTTTTAGTTTCATAGATGTGTGTCAAATTTTGTGTTATAATTCTGCTGCAAGGTGAGTGAAAAGCTCAGATTCCTTCTTAGGGACATTTTGTGGGGAAAGAGAATTGTCAGGCTAGATAGAAAATAAAGGAGCTGGATGTGGTGGCACCCGCCTCTAATCCCAGCAACCTGGGAGGCAGAGGCAGAAGGATCACAAGTTCGAGGTCAGCCTCAGCACTTAGCAAAACTGTCTCTCAAAATGTTTCTTTTTTTTTTTTTTTTT